>JBBPDA010000037.1:5648777-5669017 GCA_037974385.1 Arnoldichthys spilopterus
TATCTACTGAATGTCTGTTTGTAGGTTGCTTTCATGAATAATGACACAATTTTACACAATTTTTGTTCCTGGTGTCTTTCAACTGCTTATGTCTAAATCCATTGTAAAAACAGCTCTATTCATCACAAACTTTGATTTCATGACCACAGCCCACAAAAGTTTCATTTTTATAGTGGCAAAACAGGCACATTTTTTGGACAGTCCAAGAAAGTTCTAGAAAATTCTGGACAAATCTATAAACTTCTGGAAAGTTCACATGGTTCCAAAATATTCTGGAAGTCTTCATAGCAATACAAGTGTATAGAAATTGTTCTTGAAACCAGATTTCAAAATGTTATTGTCCTGAAACAAAGTTTTGTGGAACAAAAGCCATTTTTATTTTACACATAAGGGATTGGGAAAACACACTTTGTATCCAGGAACAAAAATCAAATTGGTACTGTTACTAAGCTAATAAGCTTTTAGTGTGGAATGATTGAGCGTAGCCATGTCATCAGTCTATAAGTTTTTCAACTAACATGGCCAAATATCCTTAAACTGCTCCACCTTTACTTTTTATATTAAGCATAAGCAAAAAATTTACTGTTTCATGGACTGGCATGACTAGGCAACATTCTCCACTCCAGAGGCAATCAACATGCTATGTAAAACAAAACAGGAAGCAGAAGCGCAAGCCAAAGTGTCCTAGCTGCACATGTCCCACTGACCAGCTCAGCAGAGAGACAGTTTATTATCTGCAACATCTGGTGCATTACTTACGCACAATACACTGGTTACCCCCGGGCAAAGTCTTCCAGCCTGGGCAGCAGTAGGAGTGCAAACGAGATCCACACACATTGGGCCTGTAGACAAGTATTGACAGCCTGCCTCAGTGTTAGAACTAGGAGTCTGCATTATCTTTTACAGTTTTCTATCTTTGCTTGGGAATACCCTATCTAATTATGATTTAAGTGGCTGGGATGATGTGCAAAATGCTGAAGCTTTTCATCAAAGTGATGTTGCAAAATCTTTTGCCCCTTATACCCTGTATGCTTTTACACTTACTCATCACCTCTCCTGGGATGCAAGATGGCTGCTTGTGTTGTCTTGGGTGTTAAAATGTTTCAAGTTCTCCCCCTGTAAAGGGCCCATATCATTTTCTCATTTTTTTTAAATGAAGGGGCTGACCTCAAAACCTTTCATACACTCTCCGGTCTGTTTGATCCAAGGTCTAAGGAGTGTTTAACCCCAGTCTATAAGTCTATAAGTATATAAATAAAACCTTTATACCATTTGTTAGTCTGAATGTCACATTAAATATAAAATATCAAACTTTTGCACACAGCTGCAAAAGTTATCAGTAATAATCTGATAAACTGAATTTGGGGCAGTTTAGATGAAGAAACCCGTCTTTTATAGCCTATATCATAACTGGGACACATCTTTTGTCATATCAATCTGTGATGTGATCCTTCCACACACAGCTGTGAACAGATCATTATTCTAATAAGTTACATTGAATATTGTGCAGTGTAAGTGGAGAAATACAGCTACACCCCCTGAAAGGATGTGTGGTTTTTTAATGCCGTTAGGGGTGTAAAGTTATATATATATATATACATATATATTTATATATAAAGTTCAAGTGAACTTATTTGTGCCCATAGGACAATCTGTCTGGGACAACTAAGGTCAAGAAACACACACACACCCACACAGAGAGAGAGAGAGAGACACACACACACACACACATACACATATGCATATAAATGTATATATATATATAATATCAATATACCCGATTTTACTAAACAACTGCTAAAACTAAAGCTTGGGATTCTGAACCTACGAGCAGAGGGAAGAAACTGAAACTCATTGTGCAAACTCAGTACTATTTTGAAATCTGGAGGCCAAGTTTTGATTTTAAGTGTGTTAAAACATGTAAAACATTTGTAGAAACTGTAGACCACACAGAAAAGTGCACATTATATTTTAAAAGCCTGTGAAGCAGCATGTACATGTGTAAAAATGTATCCTATTAAAAACAGAACAATTGAGCTTTACACACTATAGGCGCATGCACTCAGGTGTCTAGTTTTAACACTGAACGTGGCTTCCACAAATCTGAAACAGCTGGAAGATGAGTGTATCACATCTTAACCTTCGTTTCAAACGTTCATATTTTTCCGTTTTTCTCGATACTGCCCTAAAATCGTCACACCTTCAGTTTAAATGGAGAACGTCCCGAGCTGGCGGTCCTACTGAAGTCACTCACCCTCTCAGCGCCTCCTGTTTCCCGCGTCTCCTAACGCGGCTGGCCGCGATGCTGTCCACCTGAAGCCGGCCAGTTCTCACGGGAGAAGCGGGCAGCTCCGCACTCACCTTCCCCACCAGCACGGCCAGCAGAGCCATGTACCCCGCCAAACGCCACACAGTCCGAACAGACGGCATCATACAAACCGTGGAAGTTGTCGCATTCGCCTCCGTGGAAATTAAAACCAGCAATTATCCCGAAAAACAACAAGGGCAACTAAAACAAGTCCATTCCCCCTTTTCAGCAGGTTTGCGCTCCAGTGAAATGTAAAAAACTACTGCAAACACCGAAACACATCACAGTGTGAGACAACGACACGGCACATATCCCGTTAAAGGGTGTTTTTTTTTTGCTTTTTGAGGGAAGCGCTGAGGGAACCTGGCGTTTCTTCCAGTCATCAGTGTGGAGGCAGAGTTTGAGCTGCGCTCCACAGTCTCGCGCCCCTCCGGCCTTTCAACAGCGCGTGCACAGGTCGCAGCCCACAGGTAGAGGCAGGAAGCGACACATTAGCCGCTTATTTACTCCGACTAACCTAATGACCACCCTTACCGCAAAGGACCTGCCAAAGCCTGGTATCGCCTTCGCAGTGGGAGTCTGTGGACAGTGGAAAGTGAAAGCTACTGCGATGTGTTTTGCGCTCTCTGTACTTTTATAGCAGATGGAATTAGTAATGAAGTCCATTTACAGCTACATGCAATTAAAGGTGATTTTTTACCGATTTCCAACAACTCAAAGCATTAAGATACAAGTAAAGATGTCCAGCATGGTTTGATGTCAAACCTTTAGTTCCAGAGTGACTGAAGAATCTAAATTTGTTTACAGTAGTAGTGATAGGAACCAGACGTCCAAAGAGTTGACTGCTTCTAAAGCTCTCAGTTATTACACATTTTATTGACAAATATGTTGTCTGATGTAAGAGACATTGTTTAAAGATCATTTTTAAAATAAAGTTTTGCTCTAAAAATAAATGCATTGGAAGCAGAATGTACATACAGGGTAAGGCAAAACCCTTTTTTTTGTTTACAATTTTATTTATTATACTATTATCAATATTACATAAAAAAAACTCAAGACAATGGACATGTCGAATGGTAATTAAACTATTGGGGGTTTTTTTTCTACACATTACACTGTAAGGAAACCTTGAGGAGGGAAGTTTCTCTGCAATGAAACAACTCATGTTAAAACATTCAGTGGAACTTACATCTCAACCACTGAATTACACAATTCTGGGGGAAATGGTGGAATCCCATGGGTATATATTGCATATTGACAGCTTCTGTACTTTTTTGCTTTTGTCCTTTGCCCTCCCTCTCCCCCATCATTCAGCATGATGCTCGTTAGTCCAGATATCAGTCAGCTAACAAAACAAAATTGGCAATTTTTCTCAGCTCCAATTGCATTGAGGTGTCCCATGACGTTGCGTTAGCTGCAGTTTGAAAAGGTTCGGTGATGTTTCTTGTGACTCATGAAAAATGTTGGGCTTCATTCTCCCAGTGTTTGTGGTATTGTGTGACTGGGGGACTTCTAACCAGTTTGTGGAACTGAATATTTAATATTAGTGAGGAATTTTGATGGTGGTAGGTTACATTTCTTTCTGCTTTGTTGGGCACAGCACTAGATTGCTTACAACCTCTGACTTTTGAGCTCTAGCATTTTCATTTATAACATAAATACTCAAAAGACAAGAACAACACCTAGAGAACTTAACTCCCCAAGTCTGTAGAAGATTCTCTGCCCTTCTGTAAAGGATCCAACCCCTGAGATGTTTGAATCTGATACTTCTCATTTTAAAGAATTGTTTTATTTTTATTGCTTCTTTGCACTTCAGTAACTGTAACTATTGGGGTGTAAAAATGAATCAATTAGTATTGATGCATCAACCAAAATAGAACATAAACCAATGTGTCGAAGCCAAAATTAACAAAAAAACAAAATTACCATGTGCAGTGTTTTGTAGTGAAAAGCTGCTTCTGCTCATGACTACACTGTTTTATTTGACCTTTAATAATAAAATAACATTATAATTTGTTTGCATGTGTGAGTTCATGGAAATGCAGCAGACGGTATGAAATTCCATTTTTTTATACTGACGCCAGACCGCAGTAATGAACCAAATCAAACTAATTGTATACCAGCAAAATTTGAGGTATCGAAAAGTTTGGCACAGCAGTGCTCACTGTACCTGGAAGCATCATTTCATCAATTGCAAGGCTGAATAAATGTTATCACTCAGTTTAAAAACATTCCAGAGTTTAATGTTTCTGTACTGCTTTCAAAATGGGATTTTTTTTTACAACACAGTTTTCAGAGATCCGTATGTCTTTGCTGACCTCTAGTGGGGGAAAGGTGTTAACTCTAGGCACTGAAATTTAATTAGTATCTACATAGTTTCAAAAACAGCAAAATGTTTCCATATTTACAGAACATAAAGGGTTAGAAAACAAGTAAAAAACAAACAGGTCACAGAACTTAAAAAACAGGCAATGTAAATATGGTCATTGTACTTATGACATGTTAACCTTCATAGGATGCATCCTTCCTATAATTCAGGTTCTTAAAGAGTAGCATAGGGTGACTTGACTTGTGCTATAATTTTAAACTGATGAAGACCCTTAAATGAGAGGCAGCACTGAAGTGAAACGAAGAAGAAGGAATTATATTTCTACAGTATAGTTATAAATAACTAAATGGTGGTACAGGTTCTGTTTTGAGTCAAGAACAAGGATTTTAAATGTAGCAATAATAAGAACATTGTTAGCCTTAATTCAAGGGTATGTACACTACATTACCAAAAGTATTCAAACACACTTAAAAAACTCTGGAATTCATTTGCTCACACCGCAATAATTTCCAAATTGTTACACCGTGGGGCAGCCACACATTACCCTGAGGTCAACATGCCCCTTGCTGCCAAACATCAAGCAGTAGGAGCATGGGATATGCAGCTTTTTACAAAGCTTTGGACATTCAGTGCATGTTTACACTTATTGAACTGTGCTGAACAGCAGTGTCCAAGGTGGTCAGTGTCCAGCACAGTTTGTTGATTTCACAACTTAAACAAATCTGGTTAATCTGTTAATTGCTAAGTTTAGTGAGTATGTCTAAGTATGAAAACAGCCAAACTGTGCAGGACACTGGCTCTCCAGGACCTAAACTGGGCACTCCTGTTGTAAAAACAACAACCTTCTAAATGTATGGTCCACACAACTTTAGGGGGCAAATCTGAGAAATGGCTGTACTATTGTTGCACTGTCAAGCATACAAAGCCTTGTAGATAGATAAAGATTCAAATAAATTCAGAAAAATGCTTCTGTCCTTTAACCTCAGGTTCATTTCAGAGCCAAAGCAATGAAAAAATGTGTAAAATCTGCACTTTAACCTACAGCAGTTGCTTTACTGTCCACTAACAGACTCTACTGTATCTACATCACTCAAAAGGGCCTATTGTGACAAAAAAAGACAAAAAAAAACCAATATATGTATTATAGCAGCCATGCTGGTATCTGCATGCACAGAGGTTGGGAAACTGATTGCCTCATGTTTAGATGAACTAACTATTCCAAATTTTAAAAATACTAAGTAAACTGTGCATTTTTAAGTAAAAGAAGTACATAAAATCTGAAATTCAGGATCAGAAGAAATAAAGAAATATTGAGAAATAATATTAGAAATAGAAATTTGTTACATAGAACAGTTTTTTTTTTCTAAAAACAAATTATTTGAATAAAATATCAGTTGGTTTCAAAATAAGCAAACCTGCTTAAACCTGGAACAATTACAGTGTGGCATCAAAGATGAACTTGCTTCCACTGCAAGTTCACTGAAAAATTTGGACAACATTCAACCTTATAGCAAACACACACACTTTTGTGGGGTAAACATAGCAGCGAGCACCACTTTTGTTAAATAAAACTGCATTATCTTTAAATACATGTAAGACATTTGAGATGCAGTTTATTTGAAGGCTGCTGAATTACCAGTTAAACTGCTGAATTGCATTTCAACAGCTATAATGTTCAAGTTAATATATTATTTTAAAAAAATAAGTTAGTTTTACAATTCAAACTATTCCCTGTATTACAATGAAGAGTAAGAGTGGGTATTCCATGTTGTAGCGTGAATAAAATCCATATTCAGGTGCATGCTCCTTTCCTCCTACATTCAGAGTCTTATCTTTCCCGAGACAATGTCATCAAAAACACATTGAGAGAGGGGGACGTAGGTTTTCTTACAGCTGTCAAGGAAGTAAAGAGGGTCTTGGACAGCCTGAGGGCAGAAGCCAGACTCAACTAGACTTTTCTTCTGTTGCTTAAAGGTCTCGGTCACATCCAAGGACGTCTGTGAGGAAGAAAGAAAGTTCAGAAGCAGACGTTTTCTCTTCAGAGAACACACAACATGCATAAACCGGACTAAATTAGACAGGCTGAAAGAGAACTTCGATCGTGGATAGTGCAAAAAACTAAACACTGCTGGAGAATAAGTTGAAAGCAGAGTTTTCGATGACTGCTCAGAGTGCATACCATGCATGACAATTAAAGGCTACACAAAGAGAAAAATGGTAGTGGCTCATTAGTGATATGCTGATAAACTGAGAGTGGAGAGCAGTCATTACAAATACAATAAAACACATGCTTAACAGTTAAACTCTGCTGTAGATGGACAAGCTACTAAGTTTCAAAATACGTTTACCATTAGTCTTACCTGCACTCTTAAAAACCAGGGCCAGGAGTATGAGGGAAGGTTTTGTACCAAGTGATTGTAAAGGCTTTCTCCATCCAGGTCATGGCCTTCTTTTAAGACTACTGCTGCCATCCCCACTCTTCCTTCATAACCTATGAACCAGAATTAGAGCACTTTACTTTTATCGTTTTACACAGAATGGAAATCCGTTTGGCACGGACATATGAAACACTGCATATCTGACAAATTAATTGTATTATTGTAACTTTTGCACAGGCCACTATGTTTCTTTGTCCAATACGTTCAGTTCAACAAACCATAATTAACTAAAATGTACAGGGGGCTGTTCTCTTTAGAGAATGTCAATATCACTTATGTTTACTTAGAAAATCGATTAAACATCTCATTTGACAAGGGCACCCAAATTTGTACAATTGTGTAAAAAAAAAAAAAAAAAAAAATCTCAGCATTAAAGAACAGTAATAAAATTACTGATTTGCAAATTAGATACAGAGATGAATTATTTCTATTTTGGAAAATTACCATTAAAATTGTTAGAACGGCAACTCTCAGAAATCATTAAAATACTGCTAAACGTTTCTCCCATTTGTAGCTCCCATTTACTAAACATGAATATTACATTACTGTCAAATTCTTAAGGCATCCATGCTGAAAGCCAAATTGTGAAGTTTTATGATAATGATAGAATTTTAGTACAGGTGCATTTTATATTTTTATATCTGTATTCTGCTTACTTATGCTAATGTATCTGCTACGTTTATGTGAGACTAAATGAAAAACCAATAGAACAAAAGCATCGAAAAAAACTTCACTGTTGGAATAAGAGTCATTTAATTGTAGCTTGACTTAACTTCAGAAGATATCGACTTCATAAGTGAATTTATAATTACAAGGTCAAAGAGGACTTCAGTCACCTGGTACAATGACACCATAGACATTCGCTTCCTGCAGGAAATGCAAACAGCCTAGAACCTCAGATACTTCAGTGGTGGCCACATTCTCTCCTTTCCATCTGTCAAGCATACAAAAATAAGGCCTCAGATCTTATGGCATCGTACAAACAAATAAAAAATGGAATAAAACTTATTGAAAGGGACTATTTGTCATTGTGAACACTTTCAAGCACCACAACGAAATGTGACATCTGCTTTTAAACCATCACACATGCATTTGTGGAGCAGCGGGCAGCTATCAACAGTGTAGGAGTAGTGCAGTGGAACCCACCTTGCTCAAGGGTACATTAATACGACCCCGGGACTTGAACCTGCAACCTTAAGGTCTCAAGGGAAATGTCTTAACCACAAGGCCATTACTGCCCTATATTGGCTAGATCATAAGTTTAGTGTGTTACACTAAAAGAATATATATATGTGCTTACTGATTAAGCAAATAACTTATTTGTGAAAGAAGTTCAGTATGTATATTGATTCTGATTCTGATATTGGAGCCATTAAAACAGTAGGTCTGAGGTTAAAGTGTTACAATTAAACAGATAACACAATCTTGCAATGTTACTATTAACACTTTCTTCCACACTGCAATGAGGCAACATTATTTAAAGACATCCCAGAGAACTTTACAAAGAAAATTACAACTTTGTGTCTTCTGGTTGTCAGATGCTGAAAAGCACTCCCAGTCAAGTTGAATGGGCTTATATGGAACTTTTGTGCAAAAGTATAATTTGTAAATGAAAAACATTTTAAACAAACACAGATAAACAAACCCATATTCTCAAGACAGAACAGTATAAAATATCACTGCGAAGTTCAATACTGTTACGTTCCAGTAAGGCAATTCTCTAACAGTGGCTTATGTACATTAACGTCGGTGAGCATAGTTAGCCTGCTCAGTTTGCCTAACAAATAGCACTACTGCCCAAAACGTGTTTACTGTATGTAAACGTGTGTGTAATATTTATTTATATAAGTGCAGTGGATTCTTCCATTTTCTAAAATTAAAGAAAGTTTAATGTATAAAAGACCACAATATTATTAGATTTTTTCTTTAGCCATTTAGCCCCATTTAACCCATTTATTCAGGTCTTGCTCACAGATGCCCTCTAGCAGTCATTTATTTGGTATAAATGGGAATAGTGTCAAGGCTCCTCATTGAATATTTAAACTTCTTAGTTTATGTCCCTGATCATATTAAGCACAATGTTTCAATACTAAAAAACAATACTTTATGTTCCAACTAAATTTAATGACTTTGCAAGTCTCCAAAACATGTTCTAGGTCTTGAGTATGTGACTGTGCACCAGCAGGTTAAAAATATTCTTGGTTAATATGATCATTTTTAACTTCCCCCTCTCCCCAACTCCTCCTGTCCCTGAGCAGAAACACACCACTCCAAAACCAGCACAGCCCCCTTTCAAACATCCCCTTTAACAAGGAATGAAATGCTAATTAAATTATACTGAGCTTATAAAATTTAAAATGCACAAGTGGAAAAGTTTGCTCCTCTTGAAGTGAAAGTGACTATTTGTCATTGTGAACACATTCAAGCATGACAACAAAATGTGACCTCTGCATTTAACCCATCACACATGCACACGTGAAGCAGCAGGCAGTGATCAACAGCACCTGGGGAGCAGTGTAGTGGGCCACCACTGCCTCTAGTTTTGTGTTGTTTTTCGCACAAAAAGGTGATTCATTTCATTCTAGATAGAAGCTGCAAATATCTGTAGGAAAATCTGTAAATTCTCTTAAAGCATTATTTAACATATAAAAGTACAAATAAATTACTTTGGTCTGGTTGTTATCTTGATTGCAGTTTGTAAATTCAAACAAATTTTAGATTTGATGCCTACAGTACATTTCCTTTGGGACAGGGGCAAAATAAGAATGTAAATTTGATAGATTATTAGTTTTAAAACTTTCCATAATCAGCAGGTGAATATGTAATGTGAGATATCATGACAAGGTTTTAAAAGAGCATTAATTAAAGACTGGGGTTGGGCAAAGATGGGTTATGGCTTACCACTTAATGCCAAAATCTGTGAGACAACTATTGAGTCAGTTCAAAAGAAACATTTCTCTATGAAAGATTGCAAAGAAACATGAACATAATATTGTGAAATGAAATTAGAATTCTCTCTTTAACGCACATTATCTTCTAGCTGTCAGACAGCACTGCCTAAGAAACAGTGACATTACTATGACAAATACTGCTACTTGGGCTCAGGATTACACCAAAAAACCCTTGTCACTTAACACAGTCCATTGTTGCCACAAAAAACCCTAAAACTTTATAATACAAAGTCATACATTCATTCTGTACAGAGTTCTTCTGAGGTCAAGCTCATTTTAGATGGAATGAAACATACTTGGTTAAGATCAGTTCATGTTTCAGCTTGTTCTCAGGAAAAACTTGAGTTGAGTTCTTCATGCCAAAGATGAAATGGACCCTCCAGGCTCTTATCAGCAAAAAGTGCAAAAGCCAACAACTGTCATGATATGGAGGTGCTCACAGCAGGGATGACACGACATATATCGGAATTTAAGAAACTTATTCTGCCATTGAGGTGACTTTTATTCCCAGGAAGGCCATTATTTTAGGTAAGACAATGCCAGGCCTTATTCTGCACATGTTACATGTGATCTCATATCAAAAATGTATAGTGGAGAATCTGAAGTCTTGTGTCAAGCAAGAACAGGCAAATGCTCAACTTGCAAAACTGCTACAATTAGTATCCTCAGTTCCCAAACAATTCTAAAGATTAACTGAACGTTGAATTAACAGTGGTAAACATGCCTCCATCCAAAATTTTTTTTAATGTGTTGCAGGCCTCAAAATTTGTATTTGTTTATATTAAAACACATTAAAGTTGGTCAGGGTAAACATTAGAAATCTTTTCTTGGTACTTGTCTAGAACCTTTTATTTAACCGACAATAAGGAATTTTTACAAAATGTTCCAACTTTTCCTGAAATGCAGTTTGTATCCATTACAACATTGGTATGTAATGGTATATACAAGTAATAAATGAAGGGAAAAGAAAATAAATAAATAAATAAATAAATAAATAAATAAATAAATAAATATTAAAAGGCTAAAAGGTTTTGGCAGTTCACACCCCAGAATATTGGTGATGGATGAATAAAACCTTTGCTCAAAAGACACCATTTAATAATATTTTACTGTGGAAAAGGACATTCAACCACACAATGCAAAACAAGCAGAAAAATTGCAGGAAAAATAAAAGCGCTTTTTCTTTAGAATCTCACTGGCTTTCATTCAATAATTCTGCCTCAGAGTTAATAAATTACCACGTTTTTTTGTCAGACTTCATGGTATCCATGACCTGCAATACTTAAGAAAGACAAATGGCTCCATTGTGACCCCTGCTTTCTGGTGTCTTCAATCAAGGCCCCAAGCTTTTGACCTGATGGCATGCTTGTTAAATGTGCCTATTGTTCGCTGATCCTCTAGTCATGGTGGTTATTTTCCCATTAACATCCCAGAGACCTCTCAACCAGCCGTGGATGCAGTTCTTTTTTACCCTACTCTAAAGTACATTACTCTCTATTGACAGGCCGTCCACAAGATGGGTTTTGGCAGAGAAGCCTTGCGTCACTGCTGGCATTTTCATGAATGGGAGCGGCCTAGTTCTTGGCCTGGCTCTTCAGAAGCTGTGCCAGGTTCCATTAGTCTCGGTCAGGGTTTCCACTAGAGCAGAGAGGTTGGGAAGCTTTCTGCACTGAGCATTCTCATCAGGGTGAGCTCATTCACATGAAGGCTAGAATTGAGGATAGTCAGGATAAGGGCCAATGGCACTGGGATGGGAGTGCTATCAAGGGCTAATGGTGCAGGCCAATTTTTTGATGAATGGCAGCACATTAATCTTAATTTTCAATTGTTACTTCCGATTTGCTGTGGAGGTAAACAGTCCTGATTCCAGATCTTTAACAACAAGAGCAGTCTGAATATATGAAAAGGATTAATCGTGGTCTAGACTGGTAACTCATTTCAATCACACAAACACAAACACACACACACAAAATTTCTCTGCATTTTACTCATCTGGAGCAGTAAGCCCACTCACACCAAGAGCTGTGAGTAGCTGGCACACACGCCTGAAGCAGCAGCCAGCCACACAAAGCCATGCCACCAGCTAAGGGTTGGATGCCTTGCTGAAGGGCACTTGAGCTGTGGGTGTTCCTGCTGGTTCGAGGATTCGAACCAATGATCACCAATGATCGATGAACCACAAACCTGCTTGTCAAACCTATAGGCCACAACCGCCCCAAGAAGCATAAGGTTGGAAACAGCAAGCAAAAAAAGAACTAGCAAGCTAAACAGGTGATCGAAGGAAGAAACAGCAAGCTCCCTTTACATTACCTGAATGTGTCTCCAATCCGGTCTTTGAAGTAGACAAAGTCTCTGTGGTCCTGGAGCATCAGGTCTCCAGTGTTGAAATATACATCTCCCTCATTAAAGACATCTCTCAGTATCTTCTTTTCAGACATAACCTTGTTTCCAGCATAACCAAGAAAAGGGTTGGTGAAAGACACTGGGGCCACCAGCAAGCCTATTTCACCTGAAACAACAGTTATATTTCAGCTTATGATCAAGAGATGACTGAGAGATGACAATTAATGAAGTACTTATTCATAAAGGAAACATCATGTGCACACGCACTATTTTTTAAAGAAAGTCAACTGAAGACAAAAGGTTTATTATCCTTCCAAATAAAGATACTACCTTTGTTTACTTTCACACAGCGTCCTGCATCTGTTCGGACAGGTTCATACGTTTCTAGGTTGCATTTCAAAAATTCAAAACATATAGTTCTCTGTAATATGGCAGAAAAAAAGACAAGTCATTATAGAAGTAAAAGAACAAATCTGTCACTAACAGCTCTTCAGCAAATGCAATAGCTCTATAATTGTAAAAAATAAAAAAAATGTATTTTAAAAATAAAATTGTTAATAGTGTGTATATATATATATAAATAAAATATATACAATTATATCTATAATTGTAGAATTGTAAACCAAAAAACAAATGAAATAAATAAACAGTTATTTGCTTAGTTAAAGATTTCTTCTCTATGATGAAAAACAAGTATATGGTTTTAAATGACTTCATATACCAAAAATGGTTCTGCAACTGTTGCAAATCATAGAAACTTTTTTGTTATCAGTTCTGTTAACAGTTTTCGAATGCATTCAGTTAGAAAGATTTTTGGGACAACATAAAATACTGTGCAAACATAAAGCCAAGAGTGTCCTTAAAAACCATTTATCTTGCCATGAAGTGTGTCTTGCAGGTAAAAAAAAAACAAAAACAAACAAACACTATATAAAATATCTAATAAAAATATTTAATTGTCCGTTGGCACCGGTGAAGGTACCACAGGCAGAAATGTCTTGCAAGCAACAAATACCTGTGCTTGATGTATAATAAAGAATATTTAATAATAAAAAACAATTTACAAATACATTAAGTTATTAATATTCGCTCAGAATAGGTTTGGCTGGTGAATTCTCGGTGTACTCCAGTCGTTGCATAGATTTGTTAAATTCCATTAGC
This sequence comes from Arnoldichthys spilopterus, assembly GCA_037974385.1. Classification (NCBI taxonomy): domain Eukaryota; kingdom Metazoa; phylum Chordata; class Actinopteri; order Characiformes; family Lepidarchidae; genus Arnoldichthys; species Arnoldichthys spilopterus. Next base: position 5,662,308 of record JBBPDA010000037.1, read on the forward strand.
AGCACCTGATGAAATTAACCTTTTTTGTTCATAATTTTATTGCTTATTTTTCTTTTTATGCTAATTTTATCTCTGTAAAGCACAATAAATGACCTCTGTGCATGATAATGTGCTACATAAATAAACTTGCTTTGTCTTGCCTTGCACAACATGCAGGACTGATGTTTCAATAAACCAATTATTGATGGTAACTATAAATATTGGGCTTTATGTAGAGGTTTGGAAATGTTACGCTAAAACACAGGCACAAGTAAAATCATATATATGTTTTAAAATTATTATATTATAATGAAATGTTACTTCACAGATTAATGCACTCACATTTTCTCAGATTTCTTAAGCCAAATACGTTTGCACAGTACTGTATGTGCACTGCTATAATTTAGATTTAAATATCTTGATTTCATCTGTAACAAAGCCAGTGGATAATCAATACTCAGACTTGGACTAGGCAATAGTCATGGTCTTTACTTGGGGAAAATTTTCCAGGGAAATTTGGTCAACCTCAAAGTTTGGAAAACATAATTAACCTTGTTGAAATAACTGGCTCTACCAATGGGTCCAATTTCAGCGGTGTAGTTCAGAAAGCCAACACTGGCCTCGGTTAAACCATATCCCTCCCGAATCTGGATTTTCCCGAAGCGTCTTGAAATCTCCTTCCAGACGTCTGGTCTAAGACCACTCCCTGCAGCAATGCGCACTTTATGTGCTGCCTCCTCTACAGTCTAAAGACAAGATTAGTAAAGAGAAAGTGCAGTCGAACATGGACTTTCACAGAACACAGCAGTTAAATTTACAGGACACTAATTTAAATAAATAAATAAATAAATAAATAAAATACTAATACTAAAATTTAAAAATAAAAAGCAGCTACCTTGGGTTGATTCACCAAGTATCGACAGAGCTCGCCAATATACTGGAACATAGTGACATCGTACTTGATGCAATCCTTCCAGAATTCGCTAGCAGAAAATTTCTTCTTCAGCACACATGTAGCTCCTATGACCAAATATTCAAGCTGAGGCTGACGTTTTGTGACATTAAAAAGAGCAGTGGAGTTAAACCTTTTTACAAGAACATTGGGTATATATTGGTGCTAGAAAGTCTGTAAACTATTTAGAATTTTCTGTATTTTTGTATAAATATGACATTGGGTCTTTATAAAAGTCTTAAAATTAGATAATGGAAACCACATTTTTGCTCATTTCTCCACACAAAAAAGCATCATGTCAATAAATAAACTACTCACTTCTGATCTTTCTACAACATTTCCATACGGTTAAATTCAGGATTTTGACTATACAAAACAAACTTTATTTTTTTCTTGCCATTCTTCGGTGAAAGAATTTGCTTAGGGATGTTGTCTTGCTACATGTCTCATTTTCTCTTGAAATTAATTTCATATTTTTATTGATATAATTCTGAATTCATTCTTTCTTCAATGAGGGCAGGCTGTTCTGCTCAAGATGCAGTAAAACAGGCCCAAACCATGATAGTACCACAACATTTCACATATGGAATAACATTCTTTTGCTGGATGCGGTGTTATGTTTTCTCCAAATATAATGCACTCATTTTAAACAAAAAGTTCTATTTTGGGCTCATTAAGCCACAAAACATTTTTCAGAAGCCTCTTGACTTGTCCATATGATCTTTAGCAAACTGTAGATGGGCATAAATGTTCTTTTTGGACAGCAATGGTTTCTCCTTGCAACCATGCAATGCACCTCACTGATGTGCAGTGTTTTCTTGATGGTGGACTCATTAACATTAACAATAGCCAATGTGAGAGACGCCTTTAGAAGTTACCCTGGGTTCCACTGTGACCTTGCAGACTATTAAACACCCTTCTCTTGGCATGATCTTTGGTGGTGGTGGTGGCCAAGCACTACAAGAAGAGGGCAACAATGATCTTGAATTTCCTCCATTTGTGCACAATCTGACAGGAGTGGTGGAGACCATAATCTTTAGAGATCTAACTTTGATAGATCCCTGTATTTAAAATTTAAATAGGGTACCATCTCACATGTGGTTGTCTGTTGAACAACTAATTAAGAAGCAAACTGGGAATAGCAAAGAAATGGTTAACAGAATTTCATATTTTAAACCAATGAACTATCCCATTAAGGCCTTTTTTAGAGCTGCACGTTTCTGGTAAATATGAGCATGTCTTATTAAAATGCAATGCAAGTAATTCCTTTAGGAACTGGGCCTGTGCCTGTCTTATATGAAGCACCTCCACAGCTCAAAGAATATTTATGCAGAAAAGATTTATTAGAGTTAACACTACTGATTCCACTTATCTTGAAGAAAAAAAACATACAACTGCACTTCACTGTAATTAAGTAGGTTATGCTCATACTACCACGTCTTATTTTATTTTAAGTTCACTTCTTAATCCTAGGCATGTGGGTAAAGACTTCCAGGAATTGTGCATATTTGTAAATCCATTTGTTACCACACTACTTCCTGAGGATAACACAGTAAGGGAAATCCTGCAGGCCTTAGAAACAAGGAACAACTAAACAACACTCCATGTGTGGGTGTACTCAATACGCCATTTCATTCTAAATGAACCTATATGTGAATATTTCAATTAGAACGCATTACAAAAACACCTTAAACACATTAATAATGTAGCAACATGAGATGATCAGCAACATTGCACACTTCATATTTCATGTCTGATTTGAAACAATGTATGACACGTCCTCCTTCATATAATTCAGCAAACCAATATTCCATACCTAGGTCAATGCATCCACCAATGCCCAGGAGAGAGGCTGCCATATGATAAAGTGGCAGGGTGAGATAGATGGTATCATTTGCATTTGCCCCACACAAGCGGAAAAAGGCCATGCTTAACACCGCTTTGATGTGACTGACTCGAGCAGCTTTTGGAAGCCCTACATAAAAAGGAGAAAAGATTAACAGTGTTGTGCTGTGGGGTGTTTCAATTGTAACTAATATTATCAATACCAGATAAAGAGCACAAACAAAAATTTAAGAATGTACTGCGGTAAAAAACATTCTATATGAACAAGGAAAGTGAGAATGAAACAGAAATGGCTTACAGAATTTAATATGCAAAAATCAATTAACTATCCATTTAAGGCTTTTTTCAGAGCGCTACATTCCTCTGTACTAATCATAGACATGTTGTCTAATAAAAATGCAATGCAAAAATGCAATGCAAGTAATTCGTTTGAGCACAGGGCCCATGCCTGCCTTATACAAAGTACTTCCATTGTCCAAAGCATGTCTTTTAGAACTTTATATGCAATAATTTTCAGCCTATAAGGGCCACTTTAACAGCTATCTTAAGCAAACTTCTTGTACATATAATTTGTTTTGGTCAATTTGGTGCTTTCCACCATGAGGGCATACGCCTACTACATTTATACAAGTTGACTGATAAAGATATTTAAGCACAGATAAACAGTAAGTATTTTTAAATGAGTGGGCCTACAGAACAACCAAAGTCCGTGGACGCAATAAGCGCACACTCTGCAGATGCCAAGCTCACAGTGGGAAGATCATAGACCATCTTTTTTTGGATTTGGGTGGAGCACCACAGTGCACTTGGGAAAACTCTGTTGGTGCAAAAAAATTCCACTATCTGAACCACATTCTCTGCCCATCAACAAAAGGGAAACAGTTGGAAAGTACCTGTGGTGCCTGAAGTAAAGATGAAGAGGAAGTTGGATGTGAGGTTTGGCAGGGGCAGGTCTATTTGTGGCTTCTCAGCTGAGGCCAAGTCTACTTTGTCCAGTAATGTGTTGACATTCTGATATGAGCACTTTTCAGCCATCACCCACACATCAATCATATCGTCTGAGAGGACTGGCAGAACATCATCCAGAGACCTAATTAAATCTGGAAATGGAGTGGGAGGAGATTGCCCAGCACAATGAAAACATACAATTTTGTGTCATTAAGCTCACTCTAAAAGGTTTAATTCTCAAGTAACACCCTAAAATCTATGTATGCATTAAAAAAGAAGATTATTTACACAAGCAGAACTCTGGCCTTCTCAATACTGCCTTGGGGTCTGCAGTATACATATGATCACACTAACCTTATTCATGCTGTAGGCTACTGATGATCCCATGGAGAGTTCTTTAGTAATGTGTTAATTTTTTTCTGCAAGATATAGATCTCTGTGCAGACTTAAGGCCAAGTGTTTAAAAAAAAACAGTACAAACGATCAAGAGAGTGACCAGAGGTGAATGGGATCACTTTTTATTCCATTAAAGCTGCCTAAACCATGGATAGGTGAAATTTACAGTCTTGGGAGAAAGTCAGACCACCCTGCATTTGTTTAATTTCCAGTCAATGTCAATTAGGTTTAAGATACTCACTTTTTAAGAGGAGATATTTCTGAAGAAAAGTCCCTTGCATAAGGAAGATGAAATAAAATGTCCACGCACCATCATTTAGGCAAAAGCTGCATCACTTTGCTTTACAACAATAGTCAGAGGACTAAGTAGCAGAAAAGCTCAAGAGAACTGATTTTTTTTTTTTTACCTCAGTAGTATTTATTTGGCCAGTTTCCTGAACGGATTACACCTCACCTTGAACTGTAATATGGGTAGCACTCGTAGTACTCATCCATTTCCTCAGTTATGAGTAGCCATTAAAAGCCTAAATTTGGATGCACTCACAGTTTTCATAGACTTTTCAAATAAATATTTCACTCTCCCTCAGGTCCATGTTTGAGGGGAAAACCCTTGTTTTTTTATCCTAAACTTTAGGATTAATTTCATTATGTTCTGTTAATGCAGCAACTGGCCTGACTAGCTGTAGCTCGCACTTAGACTCAAGCATCCCACGAAGAACAACATAGATCCTAACTTCACTTCCAATGCTGAAAGATGTTTGACAGTAGGAAGTCCCACTGCAGTTTAAGTTTAAGTGAGAAGCTTTTGGACCTGATACACCTCCCCCCAGCCAGTTAGGATATTTTGACAGTTTAACCTCTCATGTAGTCATTATTTCAGCAGCAACACTTGTTGAATTACTCACATACAGACTCATTTTTTAAAAAATATATAATTTTGTAGTGATTTTAAAAATGTTTTTACCAAAAGGTTTAACCATTTCAGTGTCAGAGATGAACGATGGTATTGGAACCATATTAGGATCTGCAAATATTTGCCTGAAAAAAAAAAATCACTTTTAAATATTTCAAACCTACTGCACTCTGGAAGAGTAGCATGCTTAAGGGATGAAAATTGTTACATTTGTCTACTAGTTAAAAAGTTAAAGCACCTTAGAGTCAGACTCAGAACGGATTTTCACCGGTTCCAACCATATTTTGGAGTAATGCCATTTTACCACAAAATATCGAAAATCGAGTGGAATCTTTACCTCAGAATCGAAAATCGTATCGAAGGTGAAGATCGAGGGGTCATTCTACTTCATAAGTTTAGATGATAACGTTGGTCAGAAAAACTGACCCAATTTGTAAATCGGAGGTAAAATATGCACACATGCACATATACAAACAGCTCCTTGGTATGTAACTACAAGCTACAACAAGCTAGCCACAAGATTCAGTGCTCGGTTTTGGGGGAAGGAAGCCAAAAACTCCGTGCTACGTGGTTAGCTTGCCTGCCTGCCTGCCTGTCTGTCTGTCTGTCTGTCAGTCAGCCTGCCTGCCTGTCGCCCTTCAGAAACAGAAACACTTCCACCGAGCCAGCCTGAAAGTTTCACTGCAGAATACCTTACCTGCCCCCACGACGAGAGATTTGGCTCCGCAGGTCTGGACACAGTGCCGAAGCGCTTTGGCTCTGATGTTGGTGTTGAGGAAGGCGACCACGCAGCCCAGCCTGCACAGCCCGAACCAAACGCACAAGAAGTCCGGCTCGTTGCTCATCCACACCGCCACGGTGTCCCCATGTTTGAAACCCGCCTCTACCGCGAACAAGGTGGCAAACTTGTTGCTCCGCACGTCCACGTCCCCGTACGTGAGGACCCGATCCTCAAAGATAATGAAAGGCTTCTGGGGGGTTTTCCTCGCCTGGTGGGTGAAGCGGTCGAGATAGGTGATAACCCCCCGCCTCACTCTCGCCATGGTGGCCGTCCCGATCTTCCGCAGCTTTAAGTAATAAATCAGGTCGAGCCAGAAGTAAGGGTAGAACATCCTCTGGAAGAGCCAGAGAGCAGCGACGCCTGCCAGAACCGTGGAGAGTGTCCAAGAGATCATTCTCGATGAAGGCAGACAGATGTGTGGTTACGGTGGCGACGGCTGAAGGCGCTGAGAGCCGCTGAGCGAAACTGCGAGATCGCTAATATTTAAATACCTTCACGCGCCACCGCGCATGCTCAGTGACCAGCTCTGAGCCAGCTCCACTGCACATCACAGCTTCACAACTCCACAGCCCATTTCTGACTGAAAACACACATTCTGATCAGAAGAAGGCGTCAGCTGACGGAGACAGTGAATGTCGAGATAAACCTTTTTACTTTATTTTGTAAACTGGACGTGTATAAAATGTTTCACATGTCTGTGGATTACCTTTTATATCGCAATATTTTTTCAAATATATCATGGTATTTGACGATATTTTATTCCATTTACATTTACATTTATTCAGCGACTTCCAGGACAGAGGAAACAATCAAGCGTTTGCATTGCATAGAGTAACACTGAGGTGGTGCTACAAGGAAGACCAACGCATTGCTCGTAGTTATAAAATAAATAACAG
>JBBPDA010000037.1:5678404-5689822 GCA_037974385.1 Arnoldichthys spilopterus
TGTGTGTGTGTGTGTGTGTGTGTGTGTGTGTGTGTGTGTGTGTGTGTGTGTGTGTGTGTGAGAGAGAGAGAGAGAGTGTGAGAGAGTGAGTGTGTGTGAGAGAGAGAGAGAGAGAGATAATATATAAATAAAAAACATAAAAGTAAATAATTCATCTTGGAGTTACAGGCACTTTTTCGTCCCTTTCAGTAAAAGGTGGCAAATCATAATTTGACATAGCAGACTTGTGGATTTGACAGTTTTATGACTTTTGTAGCATTCAGGACAAGTATTTTGTAGGTTTAAATTCTTTATACTGTCAAAGCATTGCAGATGCTTGGGTGATGTTATTTTGATGTTTTGAGGTAACTTGACATTTTTCTTTTTGCATAAATGCATTTTGAGAAGGAGAATGTGAATGAGAATGTTTTGAATGTTTTCTCAGAGTTTTCAGTCGTACATGTGTTAATTCTCTCTCCTTCCTGTCATATTTCATTTCTTTTGTTTAAAAATGTCATGACATTATTACTGTCAAATGTGAGAGAGAATTACAGTCTCCTGAGTGGCATAGAAGGAAGATTGCTGGTTCAATCCGCTGTGGTGCCATAGCCATCTATGGCCAGGAGTCCAGTAGAGCACAATTGGCTTTCTGGAAACGACAACTGGTATAATGAATGTGAGCCACACACAGCCTTCAGTACACAAACTTCAGTAGCTTATCACCATTATTATTATTATTATTATTGACAAAATATATTTGGTATAAAAGTGAGAATGTAAAACGTGTGTGTAGTTCCACAGACGACAACCTAAACCCTTCAGATTAACAAGGCAGTGTTTGGAGCAGAATGATGCAGAAATAATTAATGTGTGTCTTTGCCATGGATAATGCCCCACCAAACTGTCCATCTTAAGCATTGTTTTCTTTTACCCACTGCTAAAAAGCTGGCAAATGGACTTTGTGTCTTAAGCGTATCCAGACCTGAAGTGAGAGTGCAAGTGTCCAGCCCCCAGTTGTTAGTGTGTATATGTGTGCAAGCAGGAAAAAAAAAATATATACAGTGCCTATTTATGAACAGTCCAGACTGATTGTACCTCTTGTGTATAGCCTACTTCTTGATGTGGCAAAATAGATGAGTGCACTTTGTTAAATTTACTGTACAAAAACACCTTAATTTTTGTAACAGCTTACATACAGTATGTAATAAATGTTTATATGCACTGTAATAATGTGTACAAGTGTCATTGCAAGTTATGTTGATTTACCTGTTAGTGATGGGACGGCTTATCCAGCCCAGTTAAGACCAGTTTATAGTCATTGGTCTTAGGGCAGTTAGATACATTAGTGCTGGTCTAAGATGGTTAAGGTTGTTGATTATTTAGATATACAGTTGGGCTGATAGGCCTTTGGGATCAAGCTGATTATACTGGCAGGCCGGCAAACCAGCTTTGCTTACTCTGATGTTGCTGGACAGGTAGCATATGTGTTTACACCATCTAGCTGAAGTGGTAGATAGCATGCTCTGCTGAGTTTAACCGATAAATCAGTAAACCTCTGTGCAAAAAATCAAATAAATTGATGATAAAATTACACTAAAAAAGACTAAGACTTTTTGTCATGTTAAAAAAAATATATGGTGTAAAGGTTTAAAACTGGCATGTTTGTAAAAGGGTTTTGAAATATAGTTTTTATAGTTCAATATAGTTTCCCCATTCAAAAATGTCATTCATCTTTTTGTTTAGAGAGAAAAAAAGCTTAGACCTATGGTTCCTTATTTGGGAATGACACGGACTACAAAATAATACAACCAGAAAAGTTTTACTCAGAACCACTAATAATATCTTCTAAACTTGATATGTTCCAGGTCTTGCAGAGCCTAGAATCTGCTTCAAAATGAACAGGTTTCTGAGGAGCTTTTGTGCAAAATTTTATGTTGTACATGGTCTTTTAACACAGACAAATGCACTTGGTTTTGCAACACAAAATACTGTAAAATATCACTCAGCCAATGAGATGATCGTCTCACCAACCAATCAGCACTCAGTAGCAGTAGCATCCTATTCTCTGTTTTCTGCAGAAAAATTGAATGATCGTGGTACATGTTTTCATGTAGTAGTGAAAGTCTAAAATCACGAACACCTTTAACTATTTAGATCTATTTACTCACATTCATTGAGGCCTTCGAACATTTTGCTGCCTTGTTTATAGTGAAAGGACATAACCAGGCTATTCATAAACTGACTGACAATCTAAGAGAACCAGTTACAGGCAACAATGTAGAGAAGCTTAAACATCATCCCCTATAGTCCATGAAGACCCTGGCTGACTTCTGGTACAGTGTCATATACCAGCATTCGGAGGGAAAACAAAAACACACTAGAAAAAACCCTACTGGTCTACCTACCTCCATAAGTGCTGGATCTTCTGCAGACTGGAAACAAGGTGATAGCTGGAAAGAAACAACTTAACCCGTAGCTGTGTGAACATTTTACACTTTGTTGCATTTTTACATTTAAATTACTCAAAAAAATGAGAAATGGAATAAAATACTGAGTTAATGCACTGCAATTAGTGTAGGCTTGGATTCTTGCACAGCTGCCTTTGACTGAACCGTGTGGGATGTAGGCCAGCCTAGATGGAATATTTTCATTTATTTTCAAACAAAATATTTAACTGTATCTTGACAAGCAATTAGTAAATCACTGAGTTCTGAGTGTGTGTATGAACAAGGGAGATAACAGCAAAACCTGTCCTCTTTGTTCTTTGTGGCAAGATAATACCACCATTCAAACTGACAGTGGCTGTTACTCCACTGTGGTTTTACAGAAACATGATGAATGAAAGAACCCCTGACTACATTAATGCCAAACAATCTGGGAAACGTCTATTTTATATACTCATTTCATTCAGTAATTTACACCAATCAGCCATAACATTAACACCACTGACAAGTAAAATGAAATACCATTGACTATTGATTGCAATTGCACCAGTCAGGGGAGTAGGATATTAGGCAGCAAGTGAACTAAGTCAATTGTTAAAGTCTATGTGCTGGAAGGAGGAAAAAATAGGTGAGCGTAAGAATATGAGCTCCTTTGACAGTCTTTATTGTGATGGTTAGAGTCATAACACCAAACGGCAGGTCATGTGGAGTGTTCCAGGTATACTGTGGTACCAAAAGTGATTTAGGGAAGGACGTCTGATGAATTGGCAACAGGCTAATGGGCACCCAAGGGTCATTGATACATAAGGTTACCCCATCTGGTCTAATCCCACAAAGAGCTACTGTGGTTTTAAAAATGATCCTTCTTGTCCAAATATCATCCATTAGAATTTACACAAACTTCATTCAGACACTTTAGACTGTTGTCCAGCTCTGCGGAGCTCAGCAGCATCAGGGCAGTGCTGACACTCATGAGTGTCACTGGGCTGTATTGTCAACTCGTCAGCCACGCTGGTAAGCTTGGAAGCTGGCGCGCTGGGGAACATGGCTATCGGCAGACTGCACTCGCTGGTCAGTTCGTTGTGCTGGAGAGTCGACTCGCTGGTCAGCTCGCCCTGCTAGCTCGTCGACAGGTGCAGTGGCTCGCTCGTGGGCTCACCAGGCTGGAGAGTTGGTTCTCTGAAAAGCTCAGGTGCTGAGCTGGTGAGCGATGAAGCTGCCTCGGAAGCTCATTTGGCCGCTGGCTCACCATGGTGCCTGATCTGTGCCTCCTGCGTTTTGTCTTCTCCAAAACGCTGCCAGCAGCCTCAGGAGAGGGGTTAGGCTCTTGATTCTCCCGAGCCAGCTCCGAGCCGCTTATCGCGATAGGATAAGCTCCACCAGAACAATAAGATCCTTCAGCTTGCTCTCACCAGAGCTCTCCTCGGCCCGTTTAAGATCCTTGAGGACCCCGTAGCCCCGTAAGTCTAGCCTGTAAAAAGTCACTGTATTCGCTACTTCCATATTAGGTCGGTTCCTCTGTAATGGTTCTTGGAAGTAAATGCAAGCTTGTTTAAGAGTTTGCAAATAAGGATTATTTACTAAATAAACTCAAAACACATGAATTAAATAAATCAACATGAAAAGATACTTAGAACAGGAATAACACCAGGCACTGCACCGACATGTGGAAATAACAGCAGAGAACCGACACAGACTGAGGAAACATGAAGGCTTAAACAGAAGGACAAAACGAGGAACACCTGGGCAGGGGTGGAGAACAAAAACAAGAAACAGGTATGAGGGGCGGAGTCATAGGCATGGACAGGGCGGTGCTTGAACAAAAACAAAAACACCAGACAGGAGCACATGGCAGAGACATGAAACAAAGCATGACAAGACGAGACCTTACAATGTACTGTATTTTAATGAGTTACCAGTTTGACTCTTTTGTGCCTTACTGAGTGATTTATACACAGATATTGTTTTATTTTTTTATTTTTATTTTTTTTGTTCCTTTATTTATTACAGCTGATTGGAGGAAAGTCCTTTTTTTGTGAAAATGTGAAATAGTCTCCAGAGTTCACAAACCAGCTGGTAGTCCTTTTGTCCAACACACCTTTTTTTTACCCATCCATCATGTTTATGAAAATTTTCCTACCATTAGTTTTTTTCTAGGCCTTCCATTTTTCCATAAACTATTACTCTCATGAACTGAGGAGTTAAACTGTTTATTTTCAGCTGGAAACTATGCTGAAGCTCATATTTGAATTAAATCAATGGACAGTTTCACACAGTCTTCTATTGTTTATCCTAATGTAATACAGTTTAAGAGTACTCTTACTCTGTGTGTGCTCATCACCTTTTTCTCTTCTGCATCTCACTCCTCACTGATGACTGAAAAAAACATTTAACCATGACAGAAATGCCGGCTCTGTTAGACCTTTGTGAAAGAGAAGATCCTACAGTTAATGAGTGGTAATGTAGCCTCATCTTCCTGCTGATTTTTGAATTATGTTTCAGGAAACTCATCATGAACCTTCTCATGTTTGTTGTAATATGTTTAAGAGTAGATGGCACAGTGTAACAATGCTGACAATATCAAACTGATCCTTCATTGAGTTCTCATTATAGTATAACTATATTTTATAAGACTTATCCATTTAGATTTTGCTGCTGGAATGTGTCACAATTGTTGGGAATCGTGGTCATTACTATTTTCTTCTTAAATTTAATTCTTTTATTCTCTTTTTAAATGACTACCCCCCCATGTTACTTCTATGAGTTTATCCTAAACATGTTTCCTGTTTATTTATCTCACTTATTTTAATTAATTACTTATTTACTTATTTTACTTAATTTAATTCTATATTCTGTTCCTGTTTTGTGAATTGCAAGGTGATCTTGAGTGTCTTCATTTATAAACGTCAAAGTCAGAGTTTTCTGTCGAAGGCACACCTTTTTAGTGCATAGCTAAACACAGTGGTCTTGGGGGGTTTTTGGCATGGAAGACTACTGCATTACCAGGATGTTGCTGTCTCTTGAATGGAGATACGTGTAAAAACTAAGGTCTGTCCATCTGTGCTCTCATAGTTAGTTATGGCCATGTGGGAATGGTACATTTACCAAAAAACTTGGTCTTTGTAAGATGTTAACAAATGGAAAGACACAATGTTTTAGAGGCAAGTTGTTTTGCTAAATGTTCCATTTAAGGGTTACACCATAATTTTAATAATCAGTGTGTGTTTGAGTTTTGTTTTATATACACACTGATGGTAACATAGGAAATCATTGTCTTCTTAGCATCTATAACAAGGCTTTTATGTAGGTTTGAATTAGGCTCACATAGGCCCAAGTAGCAAATGCATAGAAAAGCCAGTGTAATCCTGCTAGAAGCCTTGTTAGTCACCTGCACTTTGAGATGCACTAGTCTGAAGTCCAGTTGTGCTTTTATAACTCAGTCTGGTCTCTGTGTAACCACAACGGGTACTGTAATAATGATCACAACTAAGCAAACTGACAGAATGACCAGAGTAAATATTTTACAGATTTTGTTCCTTTTCAGTTCTGCTGTCTTCTTCTTCAGCAGGGAGTCAAAGCCAGGAGTGTAGAGATCTTCTAGCCAAAAATTCAGCTTCCTGGGGTCTTCCTAAAAGAGAACAGAATGATCTGGAATACAAACTGCAACATTTAACCAAAAAATCATATTTCAAAAGACATAATCACTGAAACAAATAACTGCTTTTCTTCTAATAAGTGAACTTACTACAGTGGGCTAATCACTTTACAGAAATTCCGTTTTTATTGACATACACCTCATTAAAATGTGAACGTTTGTTGATTCCAGTGTTTTGGCTTAGTCTACACTTTGAGCTAGGATTTAAAAATTAGAAAAGGCAGGTTTCACTTCTGTTACTGTAGTCTCATTTCAGTGTTTATTTATGTGCGATATTTAACTTAAGCCCAACATCTCCAGCTATTCTGGATATAGGCTACTCTCCAATATATGAATGATATGTGAATGTGAAACTCAACAACTCCAGCAAATGAAAGTGAAATTACGCTGATTTGACATATGACTATATAAATATGAGTGCTGGCATCCTTACTAGACTTTAGAATACCTACCTATTACATTTGAAAAGAACATTTCATCTCTAAAAATCATCAATAATTTAAAACCAGTGCACATTATATAATAAACACACTTGATAGATGGACTTGGAAGTTATAATTGCCTTCTTTACAAACACTGCTGTTACTAAAGCCTGAGCAGACTGGCAAATCAGTGCGATGAATTTATCTCACTGGTACTTTGAGGGATGACTGAACTGAATTTTCTCCTCAGCAGTGAGTGTATTCATGATAGGTTTAGCTCTGTTTTTTTCTTAAATTTGTTCTTAAGAAAAGTCCTAAGAAATGTCTATGTCAGATTCATGACATGTTCTTAAACAACAGAAGTTTTCTTATAATGATGAATCCTTGTTAATTGAAAGCATGTGCCAGTTATTCATAATTAACATAGGCCTACAGTGCAGAAAGGAGCCGACTCTGGGCCTATAAATAACATGATTATTAGATGGCATGGTTCCCAAGTAATATTACTAAATGAGAACTGAAGTGCTAGTGTAGTGTGTATTTTAAAAGGCCATAATACTTTATGAAATAAGTAAAACAATTATTAAATAATACTGTAAATGATTAAAGTTGTATTGTAGTTTCAGTCTTATAACATTAATCATCTGCAGAGTTGAAAATACATTAACTAGTTCTTTTGCACAAACATGGCAAAAAAGTGTACTCTCAAGTATGCTTAGATTTTGTTCTTACAAATAAATCCCAACTAAGAAAAATTGGTGAATGTCAGAAATGTTTGTAAAAAAAAGTGCATAAGTGGGTTTAAAGAAGAAGTTTTCTTGAGAATGAATGGTGAATGAGGCCCATTGAGCATTTAGTGAAGATTACAAAAGCCTTTTGAAGATGTATTCTTTTTATATGCTTAAACTGAATGCATTCAGGAGTATTCAGCAGTCACTAGCCAGTTCTGCCCATCACTGACTATTCCACTCCTCTTAGACTACTTTAGCTGGACTGGATGGGTGGCATTACATCTGGTGACATTTAAACTCTTAAGCATCAAGTAACACTGAGTTGACAACAGCAGTATTGACTGTCACCAGCTTTACCTGCCCTCTGTTTTATCTGCCTTTATGTGCCATTTGCTCCTAATGGTATTAATTTTTACACCATCCTTATTTGCTTTTAAAAATTATATTCATATTATGATTCAATATAAACAGATAGTAATGTCTACAATACAACTTTTTTTTTCTGAAGTTTGCCCTTTAAGTTCTGCACTGGAGCAATAATGCTAAATGGCTAAATGCATCATGCCAGTGTGTTGGTAAGTAACCTTCCATTCATTCATTCATTTTCCAAACTGCTACTCCCATTTCAGGTCACAGGGAAGCTAATCCCAGCTGACTACAGGCCCAATGTAAGATGGAAGTGTTCTAAAGGTATTCACCTAAAATGTAGAAAGTAACTATTCTACACCCAGGGCTTGAGGCCAACCCAAAGACAGACAACCACTCACACACTGATCATCCCATCAACCTATTGCAAGCCTCCACACAGAAAGGCACCCGCGGCTGACCCGGGAATCAAAGCCAGGACCTTCCTCGCTGTGAGACACTAAACACTGTACCACTGTGACACCCAGTAAGTAACCTAAAATAGACTTATGTGGTTCCTAACAATGTACAGCATGTATGTTGGACAGTTTACAACAGTAGTAGCAGCTATGCTGAATCCTGAATTTTCCAATAGTTAGAAAAACATCATAGCTTCAGCATAGAACAGAAGGAAATAGATACTAAACAAAAGATACTACATTTGGGATACAAAAAAAACTGTACAACTCTGGTACTATAGATACCTTAAACACACCACAACTAAATATCAGCAGCTTTTGTAAATGGTTTCTCAGTAGTAAATAGGATTTTAAGTTACTAAATAACCTGTTGACTCAGTTTCCAGTGTTTTTCTGCTGTCTGTAGGCACCTTCAAAATACTGTGACTCTACCTTTAGATAGTCGCCTAAGTTGTTGTGCATAGAATGTCTGTCATAGTCCTCAATAGTCCAGGAGGGTTTGGTCCTGTGGTTCTCCTCAGCATCAGCAGTCTGTATGTCCATGTAGAGGGGGTTCTGTTTGATCTTTGGTTTAAGGGTAAGTGGTGTGATATGCTGCTCCAGCTCCCGGTCTCTGAACTCTGGACTGACCACTGGAGGCCGCAGACCTTCTGTCGCCCTTAGCCGACTCTGCTCTCTCTGTATAAAACAAACGTATAGAGCCATCTTTTATGCACTCACTGAAATCAGCGAGTACATCAGGAAAAGGAAACTTCCATGATGTCTGAAACTTTTGGAAGGCTGCAGTGATGCATATTATACTATTAAAATCTTTAAACTCAATTTTAACGTTTGATTTTTAGAGCATTTGAAAGCTGCCTTTGTGTAAACATTTCATGATCATTTCATGATACATGGTTCAACAGAGGTGGTCCAAAATGCTTAGTATGAATGTCTTTACCTTCACAAACATTAAAAGTGAAGAAAATGTTTTTCGTTCTCCAGTAAAGTTACAAAACTTTGTGACTCTTTTGTAGCTGTGAGAAAAAATAGGGGAAGTGTAGGCCTATATGTGGACCCTGCTTTTGGGTGTGAGATATGTAGTTTACTTCAAGATTTGCTTCTCAATGATCAGCACATTGTTTACTTAATTTCTACCACATTCTCTGCCCAAATAATTACTGCAGATATTGCACACTGTGTGCATTAACAACACTTTTTTCCATAGGTGGAGCTTCTGTAGGCTGAATGGGTGGTCATATGTAAATGTTATTATAATTGTGACAGCGTAAACATAATGGATTCAAAATTGCCTATTTTTGCAGCTTAGTTTCCATTCATGAAAAGTATGGGTTAGAAAGTGAACAGTACATTCAGAAGTTTAACAACAGTACAACCTATTTTTAAAAGAAAAAGGAAAAAAATATGATATGTACCCTATAATATCTTGTGAAAAGAGATGGAGCACGCACTGAGACCACAAGCCACTTAAAATGCTAAAGGAACACTTGCTGGGTTTAATAATGATGAAAGGTGGGGCTTTCTGATTAATAAAATATGTGCCGTAAGGGTGGTGCACTCTCAAAGATCTCTCTGTAAACACTCTTGTATAAATGATGAAAGCCTGTAGCAATAAGCACAGCATGACAAATTTCACATAGGGCTGTGAAACATCAATATTCACACGGACTGAGCCTTGATCATGATATATAACTTAGAGTGAGAAGCTTGGACTGAAAGTTTTTTTCCCCCCAAGTCTCTAGTAAAGGCCATTCTTCTCAATACTAACATAAGAGTTCATAGCAGAAAAGATAGGATGCAAACAGTAAAGCCTGACCCAAATACATCTGAAAATTTTCCAAACATATTTAAAAATAAATAAATAAATCAAATCTCATATTTTTATAGGTGGTATCTCAGCCTAAAGTTGAAACCAAACTGACTCAATTCGTATGTACATTTATTTTTTAGGAATATTGGTTGACTTTATTTTTATTTATCTACTTAAAGCAACAGCAGAATTGTTGTAGTCAGTCAGCAAAGAGATTTTAGTGTCCCAATGTTGCAATTTATTATAGATTTGCAGATGTGAGGCTAATGTTGCTAACAAGACACTAGAGCTCAAAAATAATCTAAATAGTATGCATTATTTCTGGAAAAAAACATTAACACAGCCTCCTTCAACATGCTTAAAGGACATCCACTATTTCATTAAAGCGGATATGGTTTAGGACACAGTGTGACTTACAGTGAGGTTTGAAAATGAACAGAATGACCCCAATACAGACATTTCATTTCAGACAATGCCTAAGCTCATATTCACAAAGCAGTCATACATTAGAGCACTGTATCCTAAACCACATCTACAAGTCTATAGGGTCTTAATTAAGATCTGGTGCAGTTTGAGGGCCTTACCCCCATGTTTAAGGCATTTAAGTGGTTATTGACTTCTAGTGCATGTTGGCAGCATTAGCTTCATAAATCAAGTGCTAAACTAAAGAAATTAAATTGAGACACTAATATTACTGGGATAAGTGTAAACTGTAAATTTGGGTGGGGCAGTCCAAAGACATTAGGAGGACTGGAGAGTGTTTAAGTGTGTTTGCCTCTCTATCTGCCCTGCGATGGACTGATTCCCTTTTTAGATTCTTTACCTTTCGGCACCTCCTGTGACCCTGGTTAGAATTCCTTCATGAATGAATTATCAGTAATTTTGATGCATTTCCCTGTGTTTGGTACAGACGACAATACAAGGTGGCTGGAAACACCCCTGCAATAGGCAAAGCCGAAGTTGAAGCTTTCTGTTCTTTTCCCCCAGTACAGAAACACTATTGTTCATGATAATCCACATGGTGAAGCAGATGAAAGAGTGTTTATTCAAGTATTGGTATGAAACTCTGTGCTTTGTTATTGGTATGAAAGTGTTTAACTGACCCCTGACCTCTCAAATTTCCTCTACTTCATCACTCCCTTCCTCTCCACTGTGGTCCCAGTATTTTGGCTGTGACGCCATGGTGTTCTGCCTGTAAGAACTGGTACCTACCTGTGAATATACTCTGTTCTGCCACTGCTTCTGGCCAGATAGTGCAGCCCCAATCTGGAACATCCCGTGGGTGGCTGGTAGCATTCCCACGTCTAGCTGGAGAAATTTCTCTGGATGGTTATTGTTGGGGAGAACAGTGATGTCCATGTTCTTCATCCAAATTACACTGGCTTCTGAGTCTAACTCTGTCTGACTGCGCTAATGACTTATTAATGAAGAAGCAGGCGTCAGTAGCAGGTGTGTGTAATCCTATCTGATCCCAGCGGCCTGGTTAACACAACCCATACTGCTGTGGGGGGGGGGGGGGGGGGGGGGTTGCCCCCCCCCTCCTTAACTTCTGA
>JBBPDA010000037.1:5689922-5726558 GCA_037974385.1 Arnoldichthys spilopterus
CCCCCCCCCCCCCCCCCCCCCCCTCCCCCCCCCCCCCCCCCCCCCCCCCCCCCCCCCCCCCCCCCCCCCCCCCCCTCACACCCACTCATTAACTTATGAGACGCAAAACAGCAGTTCCTGAACATTTCTTGGATTCAGTTCTGACTAGGCTCAGTCATGCAGAAACCACTTTAGATACATGCAATATTAACAGTTATTCATATCCATTTCATGCTTGATACAGAGCAGTTGGATTCTCAACTATACCTTATTGCCTGTCAGTGAGTCTGTATGTGCTGCTATGAGGGTTGTAGATCCACATGAATTAAAAATCAGTTTTGACATTGATGCGGTATTGAACTGACAGGTTGTTTCAAACAAGTTACATGCAACAGCAGTCTAGAAACAGTGGCCTGTATGAGGCACGACTCCTTACAGTCTGAAACAGCACTAAAATTAGTAGCTGTGTATCAAGCTTGCCCTTTTAACTGTAATAAGTATTATCATTGTTAGAGACCATCTATGTTTACGTGTACACTTATGTGTTAATTGAGGTAGTGTTTAGAGTTGAGTAATAGTTACCTCTCATTCCTAATCCTCAGTCTACACCTGCAGTCCAATGCATTTTTATTTGACTTATCTTCTTCTGCAGTGTGTTCTATCACTAGAGGGCGATATAAACTTAGTGATGATTTAGGTGCCATGGGTCAGAGTGGGTAGTCAAAAGTGCTTAGATAGATAGATAGATATAGTCAGCCAGAAAGACAGATAGACATACAGAGAAAAAGATAGGTAGGGAGTAAGGATGGATGGATGGATGAACAGACGAACAGACTGACAAAGAGTTCAGTGACAGCCCTCCATATTCTTTCCCTGTAGCTGCAGCTAATTGAAATGATCTGAGTGTGGGCAAACCAGGCCCAGACTGTCCCTCGGGAGCTAAATTTGCTACGCTTGGTCTTCATCTCTTTCAGGACACACAGAGGGATTTTGCAGGGCACAGTGCTTGGCTTGGGTGTGTTAAAATCCAGAACAGCATTTGCTGTGGCTTATGTCGTTATAATAAAAACATGGCCCAGATTACATACGATCATTTAAAAAAATTCAGAATCCAGAGCATATGCTAGACCTGAGTGCAGGGAGCAGATGCAGCTGTAATGGCTTCATTTACACTCTCATTCTCCGCTAACTCTACAACTCAATCTGCTGATATAGCAATGGCAAAAATTCTCTTCACACCCGAAGTTAAGATGATGTTTTCCTTTTTACAAATCAGTGCGTGGTTTGAAGCATCTATTTGGGACTGGCAAAAACAACGATCTGTCTACAAAGCGTTTTAAACCGCACTGAGATCTGTATGATGTACAGCCAGAGACGGTTTAAACAGACTTTGGTATGCTAATCGTGTTGTGGCCCCTCCGGGAACGCGAGTGAATCAGTTGAGTTGCTTGTTCACTTCAGTTCGGAAGAATCTGTCCGACGAAGTGATTCGAACCTCTGACTCCGACAGATGTGCGACAGTGATGTGCGAGTCATTTAACTGAACCGATTCCGTTGAATTGAACTTTTGGTTTAATCGGATATTCAATGATCCACTTTGCTTCCACAATGATTAAGTGAAGTTAATTTAATCTCCATATCAAATGATGTTCGGTTCAGTGAGTAAGAGTCTGGTGTCCTCTGTTCACTGATAGATTCATAAATCATATATACATTGTTTATAAGTCACTCAATGGTTTGGGCCCTAAATATGTTTGACAAATATCAAGATTTAAGATCCAGGATTGTATATCTGTCACATACGTAGTTATACATGTTTAACATGCAGTGAAATGTACACTGATCATCCCTGAGTCCAAATCTAAATAAATTCAGCACACTGACAATTCAAAATAAATTTAAAAAGCTAAATGTAAAGTGATAAATATATATATATAAAAGATAATATATTACAGAAAAACAGACTGTACATTGTGCATATAGCTACATACATGGTAAGTGCAAACTGACATTATTGTAGACATATCCTCCTGAAAGATCTCTTATATCTATTTTCCACCAAACTGGTGCTGGTTACAATTCTAGAACGACCTCTATGCATTTCCACCGAAAAAAACCTGGTGCTGGTGCCAAAATGTCGGCACCGGCAGGGCTCCACAAAGCTGCAGGTCCCAAAGTTGGAACTGCTCACGTCAGCAACTAAAGGCGGAGCTACAACAGCATATGCGCCAACATTTTGCCAAAAACACGAGCAAAATCAACAGCAGTGTTGAAAAGCCAATCCAGCAGTGGTCTGTGGAAGAGATCAATGTTTTGTTGGCACTTTGGGCTTCCACAGAAATGCAAGAGAAAGTTGCACAAACTGTGAGAAAGAACAAAGAGGAACAAAGATTAGATCTCGAAATGGAAGGCTTTGGTAGAACACAATGGAAATAGTAAACAAACTGAAGAAAGTGAAAAAGGATCACTGAGATCATATAGGACTGTCGAAAAAAATGGCGTTCAGTTTGGTGTCACATTCAGTTCTTAAACCCTGTCTAAATGCAGGCTGCTTCTCAAAAGGCACCAATTAAGAACTGGCTCTGCACCAGCACCAGCACCAGCACCGGCATCGGCACTGCTCCAGTGAAAATAAAAGGTCCTAGATCAGCAGAAGCTAGTGATGTCCAGAGCTGTAACTAAACAGGGTGAAATGGCATTTAATCATTATGTTGCCCACTGCTGAAGTCAGCACCCCATGGACATCAGACCTGCCCCAGCTGTTGCCAGCTTTAAAAAGAAGTTAAAGTTAGTTAATTAAGCAGAGGATCCAATTTTATGCTTTTTTATCAT
The DNA here is from genome assembly GCA_037974385.1 of Arnoldichthys spilopterus. Taxonomy (NCBI): domain Eukaryota; kingdom Metazoa; phylum Chordata; class Actinopteri; order Characiformes; family Lepidarchidae; genus Arnoldichthys; species Arnoldichthys spilopterus. The sequence continues at coordinate 5,692,734 of JBBPDA010000037.1, forward strand.
GCACTTCTTATTGGCTTTTTTTCTTTATTTTCTGTAATCTGATTTCATTCCTATTTTTGTTGCTTAATTTTCTTTTTTATGCTCATTTTATTCACGTAAGCACTTTGAATGACCCCGTGTATTATAATGCTCTATATAAAAAGACCTGCCTATCAATAAACAGGAGGCTACAGTTTACTGAGAAAATTCGGAAATATTTTTTATGCTGTGTGTTACTTTTTATTATTTTGTATTTTGTGGTTTTAATGAAGTAATTTTAAACACTGTTCTTCGAGTTTTATCCCAGTCCTTTCGCCTGCATCATGGATGAAAGTGTTCGGCAAAATGCTTCAAAAACATCCAGGATTCAGTTGGACTCGTGAATCGGCTCGGCAGTTTGAACAGAATCATTTGTAACGCGCGGCTCGTGCAGGAGTCGGATGCACCGCGCGCTGCTGGATCTCGCTGAAGACGGCGGTTTGGGAAGAGGAGCGGCGGGCTGGCTTTCTTTCGCTCCGCCCAGGCGAGGATGAAAAAAACCTCCCCTTACTTTCGCTCCTGTGTGCTTTATCCCGAAGTTACCCCGAGCAGGACGCGGCTGACGGTCGCCGCAAGGAGAAGAAGCGTGTAAGTGGCGAGAGCTGACTAAGTTTCGGGCTGTGACAAAACTGTACCGAACACAAAATGGCGAGAGCGGAGCAGAGGATGCGTTACCGTTAGCTAGGTGGCGGAATCGCTGTAGCTCCCTAAACTGAGGGGGAAGTGTTTTGGGTGTTTTTCGTAAAGGGAGCGTTTAGATCACGATGGCAGTGGAGGAGTCCGGCAACAGAAGGAGGCTCCTCTGTGAAAACAGCTGCCGTGTGCGGATGCGGGTGTTGTTTTGGTGATGACGAGTTTCTAACGGACCGAGCAGCGACTCTCTGTCCTCCGTCGCCGCCGAGCGGGACACTTACACACTTCCGAGAGATTTTTTCCTCCATAAGACGATGTAGTTTGTCTTCTCTTTCTCACAAAAAACAGCCATGGCCGTCCGCAGCGCTCGGACAAACGCGACGTTATTCCTGACGGGACGTAAACAAACACCAACTCCTTCCCTCCTCCAGAGTTTGCGGCGCGCGCTGTCCGCCGTGCGTTCACGCGGCGCCGGAGAAGAAGAAGCAACGCTCGGGGCTCTTCCCTCCAGCTTCCCCCGAGCTCGCCATGCTCGCTGAAGCCGACCGAACCGAACCGTTCGTGGACAACAGTGTTTTGCTCGCCTCCTTCGTCTCCCGCCCGCTGGTGCCACCACCACCGCCGCCACCATGGCGGTGAGGTCCAGGAGACCGTGGCTGAGCGTGGTTGTGGGGGTGGTGCTGGGCTTCACCGCAGCTTCCTGGCTCGTCGTGCCCGCCGTCGTGGAGCTCAACGGCGGCGGCAAGAGGAAGTCTCCGGCGTGCACGTACCACAGAGACGGCGGTAGGAAAGTTTGGGAGGCCGGCACAAGCTCGAGCACCGCGGCCGACCGGACCTGGCGCGGAGAGGAGGGGGAGGAGGTGGGAGAGGAGGAGAGTGTCTTTAGGACAGGCAATGGCGACCCCCCGCTCAAACACTTCCTCTTTGTGGGGGTCATGACGGCCAAGAAGTACCTGGACTCCAGGGCGGTCGCTGCCTATAAGACGTGGACGCGAAGTATACCAGGGAAGGTGGAGTTTTTCTCCAGCCAGGGCTCAGACGCGGTGCCCCTGCCAGTGCCAATTCCCGTAGTGTCGTTGGCAGGGGTGGATGATTCATACCCGCCTCAGAAGAAGTCCTTCATGATGCTGAAGTACATGCATGACCATTATCTGGACAAGTACGAGTGGTTCATGCGAGCTGACGACGACGTCTACATAAGAGGTGAATGAGAGGGGGCTGCTTCTGTAAAACTTACCTATTGTATCTGTGTGGTTAAAGTTTTTAAATATATCAAAACTAAAGCTAGACATTATATTCCATGTCCATATGTTTTTTCAAGCCAATTGTAGTTCATGCCTGAGGTGGTGGACATCCCTGAAATGCACTGCATAGGTGAGAAAGTAAGAATATTCTAATGAGAAGAAGATAAGAGCCTCACATTTCAGCCCCAGTATCTCTGCGCTTTCAAGTCTTTGTCCGTCCAGTGCAGAAATAATCAGCGTTACCTTGATGGTTTCTCCACTTTTCTGGTGTAGAGCCTCTATAAAACAGGGCTTGGAACTGTCAGCAAGTTAAAGACTATACTGGAGAAACCTTCAACGTGACGATTAACCATATGAAACTGAACGTTTTTCTCTATTGAATTTAGTTTTAGAAAAAGGATCATTCATCCGCCCACCGACCCACTCACTATCCCACCTACCTACCTACAGTTCCAGGTGACATTACATTGACATGACATTGTTAAAATAAGTACATATCCTCAACAGGGGGACAACAAATATGGCATTTTCAAAGCAAATATGCCTGTCTATTTGTTTGAGTTTATCATATAAAAATAAAAATGCATACATGATGTATATGAAGAGTTTCATTCCAAAATGCTGCATATCCATTTATAACAGTATTTGAATATAATGAGATTTAAAAAGAATAACCCAAAATAAATTACAGTACAGTATCAATGCTGTATTATCAGTAGTCTCCTGTTGTTCCTCAAATCGAAATGTGCTTCTTATTGCTTAAGTCAATGTAAAAATTGATGACTGCAATTCTTCTAGACTAGGAAACAGTGACGCTGGAAACATTGAGGCTCAAGCTATCTAAACATTATCAAAAAATATAAGGATATAAAAGGAAACAGGGTGACAGAAATGCTGAATCTGCCATAGGGATTTTCAGGCTTTCTAGGGAATCTTATAGACTTCAGTTTATAGTGCTTTAGAATATCGGTTCCCAGATCTGCACACTTTAGTATTTCCCAGCTCCCAATACACCTGTTTCAACTAATCTGCTAATTAACCTTCTTCTGGGTTGAAGTGGGTATGTTAGTGTAGGAAAATGTGATAATTTGTAGGACAATGGACACCAGGCCCGGAGTTCAGAACCACTGCTTTGGAGTATTATAATAAAGCACTGGGCTAAATTTTTTTGTAACAATGCACACAGTTATTAGAGGACAGCAAAGAGATAGGCCTGCTGCTCTATTTCCTCCCTCTGACATAAGGTGTAACAGATATGTCTCCTTGGTCTGATTTATTGGTACAGCTTTGGGTGCCAGGAGAAGTGCTTTTGGTTATAAAAGATTCAGTCATAAATGTCAGAGCTTTTAAGATATGTAAAATACATTTTCAGTATGCAAATAAGAACCCATCTGCAATACTGTGGTTTTGTTTTACCAGCGCTCTTGTCCTTTTGTACTCTTTTGTTCTGTGTCCTCTCTCTCTTAGGTGAAAAGCTGGAGCATTTCTTACGCTCGCTGAACAGCAGTAAGCCACTGTACCTGGGTCAGACAGGTCTGGGCACTACAGAGGAGTTGGGTAAACTGGCCTTGGAGCCAGGTGAGAACTTTTGCATGGGAGGTCCAGGCATGATCTTCAGCCGCGAGGTGCTCCGCAGAATGGTGCCCCACATAAGCTCCTGCCTGCGGGAGATGTACACCACCCATGAAGATGTGGAAGTGGGCCGCTGTGTTAGGCGTTATGGAGGAACTCAGTGTGTCTGGTCCTATGAGGTAAGACATGAGCATTTGTTTATGTATTTTACAGTTTATAAAATACAATCAAGTTGGTCCACCAGATCATTAAAAGTCATTTTTTTGTACTTTTGTCAGATAAATAAACATTCAAGATAATTTACAAATTGTATATTTTTGTTTTGTTTCAATTTAAGAAATTGGCTTACTTTTCAGGGAATGGGGGTTAATCATTTTTAAATGTAGTATTACAGAGGATGTCACAACACAAGCAGCTGATGTTGCATCTCTTGTTAAGTTATAGTGCAGTGTATGAGCTACATATGCAAACAGTACAAACGAAAACATGACAATACAGTGTCATCTATACAGTGTATTGTTTAGCAAAAATTATTATAATTACTATATGCGCTCTAAATGTACTTCTTATGTGACTTTATTCAATCGCTAGTCTGCAATTTTTTTCTCTCCTGGTGTTTTACTTTAGCAACGTCTTTGTTTAGGCTGGAGGCAAGCCAATGATGTAATTTCTCCACAATCAGGAGTATGAAACCTTTTCTGTATAAACTACAGCTTTCTTTAATACTCATTTTAAACCCTTACCCCTCACATGTACAAAACTGATTACAGAAGGCAGTGAGTGTGTGAGCAGCATTATTTTGATGGTAGATTGACATGCTGTTACTAACACGTCATATTACTGCATCAATAATGGTGCATTAGCATTTGTTGTTAAAATAAAATGAAAAACTTTTGGAAAATGGATGCAAGAATGTGGGGCGAAAATTATATCCGGTATTTTATACATTTGTACGTATCTGCCTATATCAATTAAAAAATGCAAAAATTATTGTTTTCTGTTTTTAATATCTTTAATTGTTACTATTGGTTATTAAAATTATTTGTATCTGTTATTTTTAGATACTGTTCAATTCAATATTTTTTGATACTGATACTGTGCATCTCAAACTTAGAGGTATAGATAATATATATAGATAATAATAAGGAAAATAAGGCATTGTGGTTAATTGGTGGAACAATATAGGCCTCTGCACATACTCTGTATCATTCAGATGATGAATATCATTCAGAAAAAAACCCTGAAAGGCATTAAAAGAGAATTTATAAAATTGCTTATCTCAATTTTAAAGATTTTGAAATTGACTTTATCTTCATTTCCCAGGGTAGTAGTAGGCTTCTCACTGAGTGTTCAATCTCTGAAGAATCTGGAAGAGCAAAGGCTGACAGGCCTCTAACAGTATGTGATTTCTGCAGCCTCGCATAGTAGTAACTTCTGTATTTCTCAGCATTGCACAACTCTGTCATGTCTTTTTACATTAGCATCTGTAAGAGGTAGCTGCTTTGCTAGATGTAAAATCTGAGGAACTGAGTGGTCTGAGGAACCGAAGCACAAGATAAAACATTGCAGATGATGTGTGAGTGCCTCATTATCTACATTCAGAGTAGTTGGGCCTTTTTTCTTTTTTGAATTAGAAAGTTGCCAGATGTTTCATTGGTCTGTGGAGTGTCCCAGAGGCAAGCAGTGGATGACAGGTGTGTCGGTAGTGTGCTATTTGAATCTCTTTGTTTAACAAAACCTTGAAGTCGATTCATCTTGTCGTTAAGGGCATTCGGCTCTAGGCGCGCTTGCAGTCTGGCTGTCTGATTGTATTATCTCTCTCTTAACTTGTTCTCAGCCTCTTCATTATTAATGAGGTTTGTAGGACTGAATACAGAGTAAGTCTGCAGTTCTTTGTACTCTTTGCAGCTTTTTTGCAAAGGAAGGAAGTCTAGCTTGAGCATCCGTCCTACCGTATGCAGCAAACATCTGCAAGCAAATGACTTCATACATATTCAGCTGGTAAAGAAACCAGACCATATTAACTAGTGATGTAACCGTTCTGGAGGGAAACTGAAATCTGCAGGTCATCCGTTAAAGGCCTTGTCCACACATACATGGTTATTTTTAAAACACAGTCTTCTATGTGCTTTGGCCTTTTTATCCTCAAGCGAACAGCATTTTACTGAAGAGGTTTTACAGGGAGATTTTCAGTGTTGGGTGGACAGGGAAAAGTTTTTGGCTTGTAATGTTATGATGTGCGCTGTTATAGTCACTGTTTATTGTCGTGGTCTGCACCATTGTTTTCCTGGGTTTACATGAAGTGATTGCAGCAATTGCAGACGCAGACAAAATATATTGCTTTTTAAAACTTCTGGATGGGATTTTCTCAATGTTTGTACATAAATGACCAGTTCTCTCTCACTGTATTGAAGAACAAAGATGTCAGTAAGTGCTGGGGAGGTCACTGCTGCATCCAACACTCCTATGACTATTCAGACCAGCCACAGACCCTGTTGCCAGTTTTGAATGAGACCCCTGTTAGTTCTTGGAGTTGGTAAAAACGTTTTTTCAGGCTTCTGATTGGCCAACATGGCTTTATGCTAAAGGTTATATCAGTGCCCAGTGGTTTGGCTTGCTCTCATGACCACTTAACAGTAGGGCCGACCAGTCAGAATCACAGTTTGAAAGAATACAGTCTCCAAATTGCAGGAGGTACAATTTTAACTGTATCCTATATTATCTTCACATTGATCAGGGGCATTTAATTACTAAAGTTCACTGGAGGAGTTTAATAATAATAATAATAATAATAATAATAAAATCTTTTGAGGATCCAGTCTGGAGTTTTCACCAGCCTACCACATACCAGACTGGATCCAAATCCACTAGTACACCCCAGCTCTTGGAGAAGCCAAGAGCTGGCTAGATCAAGCAAATCGATTATCTTTGTGAAGTATTGTCCTGCCTAGCCTTGCATACTGAGATTCTACTGAGTTTCTTTTGCATGTTTCACTCATCACTTAGACTCTCTGATTTGGTTTTTCACAAGGATTTTGGGAATTTGGATCAAACTTTGAACACTGCATTTGAGCCACATGTTTTTTCCTTACAAATCTAATAGCACAGATATTGAGAACCAAATATAGCTCAAATGCCTCAAGTCCAAAAAAGGCAAGACTAGAAAATATTCAGTTTTTCATTTGATAGCATGTTCTTGCGTTTCTATGTGGGCAGAGATTGTTTTAATAGTGATTGTGTGGAGAAGATTTTTAAAAAGAAAGAATAAGGATAACTCCCTGTTTCATGTTTGTGTGGACAAGGCCTAAGTGATGTGTTAAATGGAAGAGTCCTCAGGCTGCACAGTTGTGTCTGTTTCAAATTGTAGTTTCCGATTGGCCTTAAATGTTCTAGAGTCATGGTATGGAATTCCAAGATGATCAAATTTCTGTACAGTCTGAGTGTAAAAGATGAACGAAGGCAAAACTTTGAAGAGAAAGGAACACTTCATTGACATTATGCTTTCTTGAGCAACCGAGAGATCTGTTAGATTACAGCACATTACATGACATGGTAAATAACAGAAACTTGTTCTCCTAACATGATCAGTTTATGAAGCACATGTGTGAACAATTGGCTGAAATGCTGAAAAGGGCTGTTTCTGAAAGGAAATGTCAACATTCCTGTCTCAATGGATAATGTAAGAAGCAAGTAATGTTATTTACTGCTTATGGCTGCATTTTCAACTCATAGAATTTTGGTCTCCATTGAAATTACTTCTGGTTTGTGTTATACACATCTTGCCTGTAAGTTATGTTTAATTAAAAATCGAACTTTAAAGACATTTCTTAACAGTTTTTCCAAGCTAAACTCTGAGACAAGCCTAACCATTGCTCAAAAACTGGACCGAACTGTGAAAGGTGTAAATGGTTGCACCCCTGATATTAACGTATGTAAATGCATCTGGTGAAGCTGTAATTCTGTAATTTTGTTTAGTTTTTTAAAAAGTTAACAACCTCCTACAAACGTTTTTTTAGGAGTTTTCAAGACAGTTGTACTTTTCTTGCCTTTGCAGCATCCAATATCTCAATTCACACTCCACTCCTCACAGTGCATGAGCTAACTGTTGGACTGTAAATAGGATGGAAGTGGTTCTAATCTTAAATTACCCATAATTTAAATCCCAGGAAGTATCCAAAGCACTTCCTTCAGAGTTTTTCAGAGGGAAATAAGCTGAAATTTCATTCATGGGCAGTTTTTACTAACATATGTAGCATTGTTGTTTGGATTTTTCCCCTCCAGTTTGTGTAATCCTTTATAAACTGAAATGGCTTTCATGGTCTGAAGAACTTCATATGCATATTGATTAAAGTGGAGGCCTCTCACTTTCCCCAAGGCTGGAGTCGGGTTAAACCCTCTCTGGTACCACACTCTCCTGCTCTCCTGTGCTCTGCCAGTGCTGATGAGATTCTGCCTTGCCCCACAATAATGAGAGTATCTCTGCACATGTGTGATGTTTAATTCATTGCCTGTCATGATAGTGTAGGCATACTTTTATTTATTTCATTATATATCTTTTCCTCTTTTGCTGCCGCATGAAATTGTGCATAGTGCCAACTTCAAAGGCATTTATCTTTGGGCATTTACAAATTAAAGTTTTGTTTTATTCACAGTCTTGATACATATTTTATTCAATTTGCAAGAACTCAGTCCCATAACAACTGTAAAAGAAACCCTTTAGATGGCTGGATTTGAAGAGAGTTTGTAAAACATGAGTGAATTTGATTATGTAGACAGCTATGCATGCAATCTCTAAAACATTCCTTGAAAAAAAAACCTGGAACTGCAGTTCATGACTAATTAAATGGATTAGTCACCCTCTTACTGCTAAAATAATGTGACTAGAGAATAAGCATTAGCAGTTTAACAGAAGCATTTAAACACTGTGCTTTTGTTTTTTAGTTTAATAGGACTATTTGTTCTTCACATGAACCCAGGCCACCACTGTGGAATGAACCTTATTTCTCTGTTTAGACTCTCAAACCCAACTGCATAAACACCACATTACCAGAGAGCAAAGTACATCCTCACATTGGCTTGAGCAAGAATTCAAGGAGATCAGAGCCAACTTCTTCTCTAAACAAAGCTGAGAAACAGAATCCCTCCCACGAAAACAACACTCCTCCAAATCCCCAAGATTCCTTCTGTTCAGTGCTTTCAGACAACACCATATATACATAAATTCACTTCTACATACATTTTCGAGTTTCTTGTTTTTGCTTACGTTGATATTCCTGTTATACTGTGACCAACATATTACTACAACTCATCAAGGCCATAAACACAGTAAATATAATCACTTTAACACTTAGTGAACGTTTGTAACGTGTGTTGAGTCAAAGCTAGATTATGACCTGAATGAACAGTTGACTATTAGCCAACATAGTAATCATTAGGCCATGCTCTGTTGGCTTTTTCTGCTAAAATCATTGATAGTTTTACATAAAATCAGAGAATTTGATCCATATCAATTTGTTTAGAGAAAGTGCTGCTAGGTCAGGCTGATGTCTTAACTGTAGCATTTATTTCTTTTACTGTTTACTGTTGATCAGCATTATCATTATGTGCCAGATGACTTTGGGCTTTGACAGGTTTTTGTTGCTGTCTTTGCTGTGCTACTCAGCAACACTCAGAGCACATTATTCAAGCATGTGGCCTTAATTCTTGTACTGTAACCCAGGTGACTTTAGTGATAATGCTTAAATTATGCTTACAATGTCTTTTCTGCTTGTGATGTTAAATTCTGCTTGCATGCTTAGCAAAGGCCTCTACTCACTGGGTATTTATGTGTGTGTGTGTGTGCTGTGCAGATAATGCTTTTGAAAAGCGTTGCTCCTATTGCTGAACATCCGTTCAACCGAACATATTTAAGACTGTGATCAGGAAGTTGCTAATCTAAAGTGCTTCCCCCAGCAAAAGTTAGGCAAGGTCCTCAAAGTGAGACTTAGGGACAGGTCACGTAGATAAGCAGTTACCATCCTAGCAGCAAGATTGAGATATAATCTCTGTGAAACATTATGAGGCTGGATTGCTTCATAAGCGGTGTAACTGGCAGAGATGGCACAATACCACTTTTTGTTTTTCATGCCCAAGTATTGAAATCTTGAGTGCTGGTTAATATGGAATCAGTATTTTTTCTTCAAAATCTGCCACATTTTACAATGAGCTATGTTTTCTCATCACTTTAGTCATGCCCAATTCCACTACTAGCTGTAACTCCCTGAATCACACAATACCACCAACAGTGAAAGCTAAATTCTACCTCGCTTCAGCCAATTCACACGAAGCCAGCCACCTCTAGATGCTTTTAGGGGAGCGCTACTCACAATTTTGTTAAGCTAACATATGTCAGCTCTGGCTAGTGATGGGGCAGAGGAAGGGCCATCCGACCCACTCAGAGAGAGCAAGGCCAAAAGCTCCCTATAAATACTGGCTACAGATGATTGTGGCATCACCTGTGACAGTTCTGCCACTCAGGAGTCCAGAATGAACTTTTTAGTTTGAAACTCTTCACTTAACACATAAAATAAGCATCTAAAGTAGTCTGTCATGCTACGCTAGCACTGTACTACATCACCCTGAAGAAGTACAGGTGACATGATGTGAGAGCTTGGTATTTCAGACCAGATCAGGACTGGAACAGACTCGTTATTATTCTTTTCCTTCATAGCCTGGTACTCCTATCCGGTACTGGATTATTGCCATCTCTGGCCAACATGAGAGCACATTACAGTGCAAATTGATGGAGATGGACAATTCCAACTGCATTCTATTAATTATACCATCTCTAGTAATTGCACTCTTTATACACTAATACTACAGTCAACTTAACCCACACCAGCATGTTCAATATCAGACTTGCTACGCTCCAGGCTTCAACCCCTGACTTTCCAACTCTTGTCTCAGCAAAAGGTTTTACAGTATTGTGAATAGTCATCATTTTGTTTAAAAAATATGAGAATTTAGAATTGTGAACCCAGTGAATTGCCATTTGTGACCTGAGTGTATCGTTACGGCGCTAGGGTTCATGCTAGGTAACCTTGCTTGTGAGGTTTATCAGACAGCACTGACATTTTTATGGTGCTGGTGAGGCAATTAGTAATCCAGGCACAATCCTGGGCCTTACCTGAAACTGCCTGTTTAAAAAGACATCTTGTTTATAGGTCTGTCCTTGCTTTTCGTTTTTTCATGTTTTATTAATCACATAATTTTACTTCCCTCTTCACGCCCGATATTAATGAATTATTTAATTGCCACATGAAATCTGGATTTTGTAGTGTCACATTGTTTAAACAGCGCCTTAATGTTTATTTTTGTGAGTTTGCCCATTATAGGGTTTTAACTGCAGAATGAGTTTTACACATCCTCTTCACTGCTGGGTTGGAGAGCAACTTGTTTCGTTTGCTTGAGCTTGGTTATCATAAACAATCACTTGAGGCTGCTTCAAAATTATAACATGGATACTGCAATTATTTTAAGTGGCAATTGTGTGATATTATGAAGTGAGAGTTGTTTGTTTCAATACTGCAGTACCACACACCGGAAATGTCTGACATTTGACAGGGGAGACTGTGATTTTCAGTAATGCTCGCAAAACAGTGCATTCCTGGTGCTCGTTTAATGCTCATTTCGTGTTGCGAGTAAAAATGATTTTGTATGATTTACAGTCAGAATTTATTGATTTTTAATTAAAATTGTTTTTATAACAAAATTTAATACATTACTTAGCATCAATATACGAAACTTCCCATCACTGGATAAACATAATTAACTAAATGAAAGAGATGCTTGCCATCGGCAGTGAATGGCACTATGTCTTTCATCTACCTTCTAATGAAGGAAAAGAAGGTGCCACGTCCTATCCAGCCAACCAATTCAAAATAGCACATGTAGGCTAACGTAATGATGTGTCCTCTGGCCATTTAATCCTACGATGTAATTAGATTTCCCAAAATGCAAGCTCTACTTTCATGTTACTTTAATCAGAGGCCGCTTTCTTACACTGAACTATTTCCAAACATGAACTATAAAGCACATAGAAACGAAATGTGTTAACAGCACATCTGCCATTCACGCTCACAGCACTAATTACTAATGCAGAATTAAAAGAATAGTATAAAAGAAACCCACCCTTCTTCTCCTGCCCACCATCCCTCTGGAATGCTGCTGAAAGCGCTAATCTTGCCATCTGCCCTCAAATTGGAGCCAAAGACACATGCCAGGAGGATGGAGCTTCTTGTCCAAATGTCAAAGCGTTGGACGTCAAGGTCTCTACTGTCTCCTTTGGCTTCCTTTTAAGTGGTTTTGTGTCCATTCAAGCTGAAAATGAATGTTTTGGAAATGACTGCACACAAAGGACGAGAGCCTCAAAGATGTCAGTACCATTTTGAGATCCAGAGTGGTGCTCCAGGTTAAATCGCTCTCTTTATAAGCTCAACCTGGCAAAAGGACTATTTCATAAGGCAGCTGACATTGTATCATTTATGGCTGGGGCTCAAAGGAAATGCAGTTGGCTGCGCGAAGAGGGATCAGATAATAAAAGAGATGTTCTCTTCATCATGATTTTGGATTTAAGACGAATAAACCGGGTTAAGTTAAAATTGTGGGAAAAAACACGTTGGGTTTAAGCCAACTTCCATTTTTCTGTGAAGTAATCTCAAAACAATACATTTCTAGAAATACCACACGAGGTGCTGTACTGACATGGACGAGAAACCCCCATCACTCTTAAGTCTTCCAGTTAAGTGACGTGAAGAAACCCTAGACTGGAGGCCGGGTAATGTACAGTTTAATATAGGGTAAATTGGGGGGATGGTGTCAGGTTTAAGGCTAATACTAAAGTCATTAATTCAGCACTGAACGGAATGATATTAGTTGGTGTTTTCCAGAGATTTACAGAAATCGTCTTTACATGTATAGCACTGTTCTGCACAACGAGAAGCGATATAATTGGAAAGAATTTGCTTAAAAGTACAATATATTTAATAACAGAAAATTAGAGCAGTCTGTTTGACTACTCAGTGTGCAGTCTGTAGTGTAGTGTATGCTATATAAACATGTGCACCACATCATTACTGGACTTCAGGAATGCATACTAGCTTACTGTGCCCGATCTGAGTGCTTGCTGTGAAACACAGAAAGGTGCAGTGTATAGCTTGGCTGTGCCGAAAGCCCTGACAGATGGTTGCTGTGAGAACTGGTGGTATGTGTGTGTGAGTGTGTGTGTGTGTGTGAGAGAGAGAGAGAGAGCATGTGTGGTGTGTGTGTGTGTGTGTGTGTGTGTGTTTGTCTTTCTGCCCAGTGATTTAACTGAATGTCCAAGTAACTGCACACTCATCTGAGATAGTGTATTCATATTTGTGCTGGGTGTCTTATTTTTAATAAATTTCTGTAAACTGGAATGTGTGTTAAACAAATGGATCATGGACGTTATACCCCTGCAAAAATAACAGGTATATGACCTCAGAAAGTGTTGCTTGAAAAGTAGCACAGCAGTCAGAGATCAGTGTGAATGTACTACATTGTTGGCTTCAGTATTATCATCACAAAGTAACAACATCTGTGTGTGGAACTGTGCCCCCTAGTTCTGTGTGTTTAAGGAATCTTATTGTGTTTATCCTGATGCATCTCAGTATTGTACTAATTGAATGCTTGTTGCCCGTGGCCAGTTTAAATAGAGAAATCCTTATAAAGAATACATGCTTAAGGAAAAAACACACTAAATAGCGAATTATTCATTTTACACTCATTCGCTCTTTTCCTTTGCAGAATGAACAAGAGAGGACAGCGCTGGGGATTTACTACCCCAAGCTTAAATCCATGCTTTTGCTCTGAGTCACCAGCATAAGAACACAAACACATGAACACAAGTCCACGCACACACACAAACACACTGAGGCTCATACACAAAGAGCCATAAGAGTTTGTCCATGATTCCTTTTGAAGGGCGTATCTTAGGGCTCTGACAAAGGCGGCCTTGTGCAGAAGACCAGAATGATGATGAGGAGTTGTAGCTGCTCCACCCCACCGCACCTCACCCCAAAAAAGAAAACATCTCGCACACAGAGTCAGTTCTCTATATGATTTTCAGCACACATCTGTTGACACTTTGGGCACCCATGAATCCTTAGCTACTCCAAAGTCTATTTTTGCTCATTTTTACCACACTAGCTTTGGTATGTCTGTATTTGCTGCTACCGCCTGTGCATCTGACGTAAATTGATTCAGGTTCTGTGTTTGCAAACGTGGCTCTTCGCTCAGCGGCAGCAGTGACAGAGCCAGTCAGAGCTACTCTGGCTTTGCCCGGTCCGCACCCTTACTCATGGTGACCACACATGACCCCAGACATACTTTTACTACTGTGAAGACAATCAGTCAAATGCCACATACAGTGAAGAAGAGCAGATGCTTTAGCACAATTTTGTACAACACAATAGAATTTTAGTACACATGAATGAAACAAATGCAGATCCCAAAACGTTTGTGATTTCTGTAAACAACAGACACTTGATACTTTATCTGAGGTATGCTTCTTAATCAGGTTGGCATGTAGTTGGTGTTCCAATTTTGTTGTAAGCATCTTGAACTCTGATGAGCGTAGTGTCCATTGAACACCATCCCTGTGTGAGTACACGTTTCAGCTGAATGACAATAAGCCTGTTCACATTGCTTTAGATTCTGTTCCTCTCTCTGTAACTCCCTGCACTTCTGAAGCGATGTGCTGGAGGGAGCCTCGGAGAAGTTTGCATGCATTCATATGTATGACTCGCGCTTATGTTTTATGTATCGTCTTTGTTCGAGCTTTTCCCATCTACCTGTGTGCAGTCATTATTTGTCAGCAAGGAACAGCACATTCCGAGGTCCTACACTAACGATGTTGGCACTGCTACCAGTGCAGAGTTCATCATTTGTTCTGTTTCTTTTCAAGAGAGAGAACAACAATTGTGAAAACATTTACTCTGAATGAATGTCAAGTGCCTAGTTTTATAGCCCAGCTGATAACACAGTGTTACACTATTTTTGTTTCTGGCTTCTAAGTGTTAAACTTAGTCTGTAGTCTAATGTGAAAATGACCATATTCATCACAAACTTTGATTTTATGACCACAGCCCACAAATATTTCGTATTTATAGTGGAAAAACTGGCAAATTTTTATATTTTCTTCACAGTCCTGGAAAGTTCTAGAAAGTTCTAAAAGATTCCAGAACATTCTAGAAAATTCTGGTTGTCACAATCGGTGGTTGTTCAGGAAGCAGATGCAGCGAGATATATAAAAGGGGTTTATTCAATGAAAATGACAAATGCTGTGAAACATAAACTAAGAGACAAACGAAAACAAGGGAAACACGACAAGGCTAAGGTAAAGACTACGAGACAGAGTGCTAATGTACGACAAATAACCGACAAGGACAAGCTCAAACACACAAGATTAAATAGGACATGAAACAAGGAACAGCTGACGCAGGGAGGAGACAGGAAATGAGAGACATGTGCACGAGGTGGGACAAGGGCGTGGATTATTGAATATTCCGGAAGTCTACTTAGCATTTAAAGTGAAATCTCGAATGTTGGTGAAAACAGATCAACTTCAAAATGTCATTGACAAGTTTTTGTGGAAAAATAGCCATGTAATAGAACTGTTATGTAGTGTTATTAACTCTTTTGATACTGTTTTAAAGGGCTTCATTTAAATTAACCAATAATATCAGATGTTTTTGCTCATTTTAGTCATTTTTATATGATTGTGGAGAAAAATTAGATAACATAAACTCACAAATAATGTAAATATTGAATATTTTTTCATAACGCTTAGCCAGGGACCATCTCTGATACTGATACTTCTTTCAGTAGTTCTGTATATCACACTGTGAAAGGAAAATGTGATGCGCTATGATTTCCAATTCACATTGGCTTTGGATATGAGCTGTTAGTTACAGTACTTGCTGGTCTGTTTAGGCACATGAATAAATGATGGTATGGAACATTACAAAAATCCTCAAATTGCTGTGGTCCTTACGCACTTTTTATGAACCAGCTATTATATTGATAGGGCACAACTCTGTATAAATTCATAATGTTGCACTTAGAATTTTAATTTGTTCAGCTCTTTGCGCTGACTTGGATGGGTGTACAGCAATTAATTGTTGGAGCAGTACAGGGTTTGGAGATAAATGCTGTGTCCCAGGCTTGAGGAAAGAATTGCTTCAAGCCATGCAGTTGCCAAACTGGCGTAAAGCCTAACAGTATCAAACCAATGAGCTCACATCCTCCTCCTCTCTTTGACTTGTGGCACAAATGTTCAACAAGACTCTCACTTTTGTTTAGAGCCTCACGTTTAATCCTGTCCATCTCATCGCAAGCTGGTGTGGTTTCTCTTGCCAAGAACACCAAAGGCATGGGTACTAAATAGCGCCTATACATATATGGTCAAAAAATAGAAATTTTTGATTCAGCAACATCACTTGTACTAATCAAACTATTTAAAATGTTCTGTTGCAACCACTCCTCTCCAGGACCTGCTTTGGCAAAAGCTTGCTGTGGATTTCAGCAGGCCCTTTGAGACAGCTACACCCTGCATGGGATATGCTCTCACAGAGTCACAGTTAATGAACAAACTAGCCTGAGGACAACATGAGCAGAGTGCAAACACCCAGTAAAAAATAGCAAGTTTTTGAAATGCGAAAGGCTGTAAAAAGTTGTGTTTAAGTCTTTTTATGTGCATTTACTAGTGGTGTAACAATAAATCAATTTGTGTCGATGCATCGACCAAAATAGTGCACGATTCCGTGTATCGATGTGACACACTTAATTTGACCTCATTTTACTGTGTGCAGTGTTTTGTACTGAAGAGCTGCTTCTGCAGATCACTACACTGCTGTATTTGATCTTTAATAATACAATGTTCACATTAAAATTAGTTTGCATGTGTAAGCTTATGGAAATGTAGCAGATTGTGTTAAATTACAATGTATTTCATACTGACTGCAAACCCCAATATAGAACCGAATCAGCCGAATCACATCGGACCTAATTTGCATCACTGCACATTTTGTGGTATGAAAAATGTTGCATATAGCTGGCTAAAATAATCGGCTCAGATAAAATCAGATCACGAAGAAACTTGTGATTTACACCCCCACAAAATACATTTGTATATTTTATTACACCCATAGTATATGATACTATATAGGGCTACATGTTTCTTTAAACTATGATTATTAGTATTTTTCTTTAGCATTTAAAGAATTCTTCCACAGATGTCACTGATCTTTTTGCACATTGTCATTTGTACATTTGCCTAGCCATCCATCCATCCATTTTCTTAACCGCTTCTTCCGTTTCCTGGTCACGGGAAGCTGGAGTCAATCCCAGCTGACTGCGGGCTCAAGGCGAGTACACCCAGGACAGAAAGCCAACACATTGCAGGGCAACACATAGACAGACAATCATTCATACACACATTCACACCTACAGGCAATTAAGAGCATCCAGTCAACCTATTGCAGCCTTTGGACAGTAGTAGGAAACCGGAGCACCCAGACGAAACCCACACAAACACGGAGAGAACTGTACATTCTGTATCTATGTAAAGGGCAGTAGTGGCCTAGTGGTTAGGATGCTGCCTTTGAGGGTCGCAGGTTCAAGTCCCTGCATGGGTACTACCGAGGTACCCTTGAGCAAGGTACCATCCTGCTATACTGCTCCCTGGGCGCTGTTGATAGCTGCCCGCTGCTCCACATGTGCACGTGGGATGGGTTAAATGCAGAGGTTGCATTTCGTTGCGGTGCTTGAGTGTGTTCACAATAACAAATAGTCACCTTCACTTAAACAACATTCTTTATTGACCTTGCAAACTTCTTGTTATAGCTTATTGTTATACCTTTACAAATTCATTTTAGTCTGTATATATTGCTGATGGTGTGTATACACTTTAGTGTTACATGTCACTTCACGTTATACTAGTATAACTATGTTGAAACATCTTGAATCTCTTGACTCATAACAGCTGTGACAAACACAGGAACATACCTATCAATAAATGGCATTATGCAGTGTAATGTAAATTAATATAGTGCAATACATACATTAAAAACAAGATAATTGCAAAAATCCTGTTTGTGAAACAGATCAAAGAGAAACACCACAGTAAAAGCTGAGTTCAGGTGATGCGCCTTATGAGTAGCCTATTTTAATACATGTGCTTAATGGCACAGAGCTCACTGTGTGGAAAAAATCTTCAGCTGTTTTAGCTGTGCTCTCTTATAAAAAAGTGCCTGTAATGGCGATGTCATGGCCACTTTGGCCGGCAAGCTTTCATTGTGGAGATGCAGTGACCCTAGAAGCCCTACAACAGTGTGCAGAATTGACTCAAACAAATCACATTGAGCAACACTGAGATTGTTTATTGTGCCAATGTTGTTAAGCATAGGAATATTAAACAATTATCCGCTGCTTGTTATGCTACACCTGGAACTGCATGATTTTACCTGAGACCTGATGTCACCTAACAAGACCAATGTGCTTAATCAAGTCAATATCAGACGAACTGAAGCATGCTACACTCATCAGGGAATTTATGTCATCTGTCACATATGGTCAGGCATCGTAGACATGAAAGAAATCTTGTATTAAATTAGCCCTGAGCCGAAAAAAACCCTGTCTTTCCCGTCCACCTTAGGTCTTTCTTCAGCTCTTGCTGTCTCACTCTCTTTC
The DNA here is from genome assembly GCA_037974385.1 of Arnoldichthys spilopterus. NCBI lineage: Eukaryota > Metazoa > Chordata > Actinopteri > Characiformes > Lepidarchidae > Arnoldichthys > Arnoldichthys spilopterus. The sequence continues at coordinate 5,710,952 of JBBPDA010000037.1, forward strand.
TGAATGGCACTGTTTATGTATTCACCGTGTGCAGGACAGGAGTATGATTTATGGGGCTGAGAGGGAGCTGGAGCGAAGCATGTTAATGAGAGTTTTAGCGAAGGGCACTGAAGAAGGCTTTGTGCTCAGCTACCTCTGTGCTCCCCACCAGCAGGCTGCCTGTACAAACCGCATTAGCATGCGCAGAGCTCGCCTCACCTAGCCACCAGGACACCAAGGCTAATCCAACGCAATAAAGGCTCATCACCTGTCTGTTTTTGGGGTAAACTACATCGCTTTGATAGAAAAGTTATATTTGTTGTGTTTTTTGATGTTTATTTCATGGTCAGATATAAATGAAAGAAATGTTTTTAATGTGCCTCATAAAACAAGACCTCATGCTTTTATATGCGTCATGCTCAGCACTTCAATGATCAGTGAGTATTGCCATCCTTAAATTGGGGTGCATGTAATAGAATACAGTGTGGATGGCTAAGGGAAGATCAGTGGTATCATGATGTTCAGAACGCGTAAAAATATAAATTGCATACTGTGATAATGTTTCATAATTGCATATTGGTTGTGAGTGAGCCAGCATTTCATTCCTGAGGCCCAGAGCTATAAAAGGATTACATGCATTATACAGCTTTAGCTAATGCCTGAGGGATTGGAGTGGCTACTTTACTGATGGCACTCACCTTTAAAACCTCTAAAAGCCCCAAGTCACAGTGCTTTTCTGCATACAGCAAAACCTCCATTAATGTAATTATGACATAAATAGCTGCAAGTGGCCGGTTACAGAATTGTGCCATTGTGCTTTGTGGGTATTTCTTTTCCCTGGTTTTCCCCCCCACTTGATGCCTCAGCTTGCAATTGTGTGTTGTTGGATATTTTTACTTTAACAGAAGTAGAAAGTGAAAATAACCCCTGTGAATGCACAGGAGATGTGCAGTGAAAATTACAAAGAGTAGACGACTCAATTTGCATGTAGATCTGTGACAGATTTGTCCTTAGGGGGCCAGAACGTAGGAGGCAGGCAGCCGGTGATGACCGCAGCACTTCTGCCTGACAGAACCCGAGCCAAGTCTGCACGTCATGCAGTCCAGGGCAGGACGAGAGGGGTCAATCCACTGGGAGCTCTACTGACACAGCTTTATTCAGACTAATGCATTGTGCCACACAGCCTCAGTGGACCCTTACTGGAACCTGTTCAGCACCTCCAGCTTGTCAGCACAGGACAGGATGATGGATAGATGCAGCATCCGCACACATCCAGACATCACAACATTATCATTTACTGTCATCTCTACGTGATTGTCGAGGCCGTTATAACGATAAAGGCTTCGCTGTTGCACTGTGAGGGAGGAACGTAAGAATGAACATCAGATTTGCATAAATGACACATTTGAATTTGTGACAACCACTTATAATTAATTGCCTTGCTTATCGGCAGTGCCTGCCAGAATTTTATAATGAGGTACCGGCCATTAACAGGTTTCATCTTTCTAACACTACTGAAGTGGAAACTACTTGTTTTCTGCTTGCCAGTGAATTGACAATGTCTTTGCCAGTCCTTCTCCATCATGCATCCTTTAGGAAGGAAAATGTTACAGAAGGGGCTCTTAGCAGGGCGGTAAGGTCATTGCTAACTCCAGAATAAAGAACATTAGGTTTGTGGCATAGAATACAACGCAAGTGGGTGGGAATATTAATTATGCCATATAAAAATAAATGGCGTTAAAATTACAATTGGACAACAATTTTTTAGAGCGGCCCAATTTAGGTTTGCACGCTCGCTTGCATGGCTGATGAAAACCCCATTCACATTAATCCTTAGCTGGAGTGGATTATAACCTGCTGGATGCTCTGACTTTCCTGCATGATTGAATCCAAACAAGGGAGAGATGATTGCGTTCCGAGAAAGTGAGCTGTCAAACTGTGGCAGTTTGTGCACAGTCACCAACCCAAAGAAAATCTCGTTCTCAAGAGTCTCTCGGCTAGATTCAGCTCATTTTATCCTTTTTCTGTTTTTTCAGGGGAGCAGAATAGTGAGTTCAAAAGTGTTTATTTCAAGGTGCCATGTTGTTAGTACATTGCTTGCAAAACGCCTCAATTAAGCCAAGAACAGGCTCATTTTAATTGCTCACTATAAATGAAGAATATAATGAGAACAAACATGTCTTTGCAGTCACCATATTGCTAGATCTTTCTTTTTGAGCTGGTAGAGGAAATTGCTCGTTCTTCTTTAGAAAGTATGAACAGCTGGCGTATATTACGCGATGTCGAGAGAGCAGTTTGACACTCTTCAGCGATATCTTCTGCGCTTGAATAGCTAACACACGGATCGTGTCAGTGATCTGTAATATCAGTGTGGGGGTGGATTATAAGCGTGGGCAGTGGACGTTTTATAAGGTGCTCTTAAAAATGCATTCAAGCAGATTTTGAGAAGATTACAAAGCATTAAATATCATTGACACAGGCCACACTCAGATATGATGAGAGAGAATATGGAGGCCATTACATTAAATTTCCACTGGACCACTGTCTCCTGTCTTTCTGAAAACTGACAAGTGCTTCTTTACAAGCATGACTTGAGTTCAAAATCCCTTGCTTGCAATACTGCACCATGATAACGACACAGTGCTGCAGTGAACAACTCTCCAAGATGTTGCCTTTTTTTATGGAAACTCAAACTCAAACCTAAAATCATCCCATAATATGAATTTAAGGCTGTACTTCATAGCCTAACACTCTGGGGAAGTTGCTGTGCTGTCTTGCTGAAATCAGGCTGCTTTTTATGGCAGTGTTGCTACAGTGGTTTTAAGTCCTTTTATATACAGTGTCTTTATGATCAAACCTGCACATGTGTATCCAAGGGTGCTAGTGTGCATTTTGGCATATTGTTTTTTATCCCTGAAAGCAGAAAATGAACTTTTTTTGACTGACGTCATCAATTTAAATTCTCCTGCAAGTACATCATGAATAAAGATATGTGATATGATGTGATAATAATAGTAATTCATGATGGCAGAATGGTAATAATACTTCCCTCTGTCAAAATGAAAGATACCGTATATGCCACTGTAAACAAGAAACAGACTCTTAATAAACTGCAGTTATCTCCTTGATGGACTCACAGTAGAGCAGTTTTTCCTAACCCTGCTCCTTGAAGGCCTGTGCACTGTACATTTTCATGCTTTTTCTGCTATAACTAGAGGAGGGACCTGTCTGTATCTGGTAATTACTGAAGTTACTGATTATTCTAGATTCTATAGGTATTTTGCATGTGGCGTTGTAAACCAGAGCACTTTCTTGATGAAGGTCAGGCCATTGGACTGGAGGGTGTTTCTGAGTCCTGCAGTAATGCTATGGTTTGTCTTGTTTATGGTTGTTTCAACTCATCAAGTAGACACTTTCTAGACACTTTGCACAGTATATAGATTCTTTACCTCCTCCATCCAAGTTTGTTGAGTCACAATTGTTGTTTGAATGCGAACAAGTTAAAGTCCAATGTTTTTAGGAATTATAAATATGTAATAAGGCAATTTTAAGCCCGTAGTCAAATAATTATAGTAGTAATACAGGTCTTCTTCCTCACATTCTGAAGGACTTCAGTGATGCTGTTGTATCTTTATAGTTATTGCTGCATTATCATATTAGCCCTACTTGATTTTTCCTGTTTAGATTTTAGAAGCCTCCAGACACATTGCTGTTTTTTACTAACTTGACAGGGCGTTATAGTAGATATTTATTTATCTACAGTTACTGGACTTTTATCAATTTCCCAGTGCACTCTTCCCAGTGCATACTTTTAAAATTCTACTTAATATTTGTTGACAACATACTGATGTGTGCATCATTAGCATGTTTTTAAAAGATATTAATTGCAGTAACAATTTGCACCTATACATCTGTTTGTATATGAAACCTGAACTACCATTCTAATAAATTGCGTCAGATTTATTTATTTTTTGCTATTTGGTTTATTTATACATAATAATAAAAATAATATTAATGATAATAATAATACCAGTGATAATAATAGTAATAATATTAAAGAAAAAAGAGCTATGGTTATTTGGATTGTAACTGGTGGATCGGTCAGTGGATTGGTGCATCTTTGCCATTAATACACCCACTTAATCTCAGTAAGGACATGTTAAGAAGCTGATTAGTTGGAGCACCGGGAGCAGGGGAAATGTTAAAATATACAGAGCAGAGGACCTTCAGTACCAAGGAAGCTGCATTGGAACACTGGTACTCAGAGAGGATGAAAAGTCCATTTTGGTTGTCTTGACTTCAGTCCTGTATGCTCAGTGACCTTTGCAGTCTAATCTTGCTGGACAAATATTACTGAGGACTTTGCAGAACTGGAACCACAAGCATTAGTAGATTGGCCCTTGTTCTAACAGCCAACCACCTCCTTGGGTGCAAGATAGAAGTGTAAACTTTTTCAAATTAGATTTACATTGCTGCAGATAAACAGCCTTGCTAATTGCCTGGAGTGTCCAGGCAGTATAGTAATTAATTTTCAGCTCATGCATAATAATTACGCTCAGAATTAGCTTGTTGTTTGTTGAAAACAGAACCTGGATTGCTCATATCAGGAAGAGAATTTTTGCAGTGATGCCAGAGAGTCATGTGGAATGCGTAACTAGTTGATGCGCCAGCATAGTGGGATGTACTTTTTTCCTGTTCTTCATGTTGAGTCATGGTATTGGCTTAAATTATAAGTAATTTCGATCTGATTTTTGAAATTATATTTTCAAAATTTGAACCAAATTGAAAGTAGTTATTATGTGCATTAATTACAAAACCCATTGTAGTTATCCCTGATGGACACTGCTATGTCCTTACACAGTCCTTCAAGAATGTCCCTGTGTGTTATTGCAGTTCTGCACAATCATTCCCTGAAGGATCTTTATCCCATCAGACCATGCAGGATTTTTGATGCCGGCAGATTTTTTTTTACCTTGGGTATGAAGGATTTTATTGCTCTGGGCAAATCTGCTACTGTTGAGTGCGAGGGACTACATTAAAGAGCAATTCCATCTGTTCCACTTCGAGTTCCATATTTTACTTAATAAGATCAATGACAAGTGTGCTTAATGAAGTCAATCTGAGATCAGTTTAGAGAATTGACTTATTTGAGAGTGTAAATCAGTTACATGTGGTCAGGAGAGACAGCTGTGGCAGATATAATGTATTAAATCATGGCAGACAAGCTTTTGAAGCATCTCTTGTCAGCCAGCTCCCTGTAATTAATATGCGTCCCCGAAACCTATTAGATGCTCAACGGGACGCTGTAAGAGAGGAGCGGTTGGAGTGAAGATTATAAGTAATGAAAGCCACTCTCTCTGCACATGGATCATTTCTGCTGTAATTATTGCTCAGTTTTGCTTAGCCAAAAATAGTCCCCTGGCAGGGCGAGGGGAATGATGGTCCTAGTTGATTAGGGAAGTGAAATTTTTATTTTGTATGAGGAATACATATTAGGACGGCACGGTGATGCAGTGGTGAGCGCTGTCACCTCACAGCAAAAAGGTTCTGGGTCCGATCTCCGGGTCAGGCACGGGTGCCTTTCTGTGTGGAATTTGCAAGCTCTCCCCGTGTTTGCATTGGCGCAACGTGCAGTAGTTTGGATGTTCTAAATTGCCCGTAGGTGTGAATGTATGTGTGAATAGTTGTTTTTCTATGTGTTGCCCTGCGATGGGTTGGCCTCCTGTCCTGGGTGTACCCCGGCTTAGGCCCGCAGTCAGCTGAGATTGGCTCCAGCTTCCCCACAACCCTGAAACAGAAGAAGCGGTTTAGAAAATGGATGGATGGATGGATGGATGGATGGATGTCCATTTCGGTCCTATCTTAACTTACGCATGACCATATGTCATCTCCTATCAAGGACACTCCTTCGTCACAATGTAAAGACCACACGCGCGTGGGTTTCCTCCCACTGTCCAAAGGTTTGCAGTAGGTTGATTGGGTTGGCCTCCAGCTTCCCCGCGACCCGGAAATAGAAGAAGCGGTTTAGAGGATGGATGGATGGAATACATATTAATGTCCTTTACTGGATGCTGAATTCTATTCAGTCCGGTTTGTGACTAAACTGTTTAATGTAATTTGTATACATATATTTTATATAGTTATGCATTTTATATGTAGGTATGCATTATCATTTCTTTGCATGAAGATGTTTGTGATGACAATCAGCATGCATATATACGCTGTTTACAGTGGTTGATATTGAGGTAAATCTTTAATGTCTGCACCCCTGTTCTCTGAGGAGAGAAGAGTACACCAAAGAGCAGGACCATGATAGCGTGGCAAATAGCCTTGTCAGTGTGATTTAGTGTATTGTGAGCTCACCCTGGATCCACGCCCAGCCTTTTAGAGCCTGATCATCCATCTTTATGAATGAAGCTAAGGTCCATCTAAAGATTCTAAAAACTCCTTGGTTTACTCACTTGTGCAGGCTCTCAAGAGCAAACAGAACTAGTCAATTCTTCCTTTATTGCAAGTTCATAAAATCTATCCCAAGCTGTGTCCTCCACGAGCCATGAGCAAAGCTTGTGAACACTTATCTGTGCACACTTCTGTTTACAAACTTGCATTGCTGCTTCAAAAACCCACATTTGTAAAGAGGAAGCAAAGGTACTGTCAGCAAGTTCTATTATTTGTGACCAAAACAATTCTCTGTATCATGGTGACTCTGATTTAGAGTATTACAGCAGACCCAGAGAACTCTGAAAACAGATGCAGTATGAGACTGAGTGCTTGAATATTTCAACTGGTAGTCATCTAAATAAATAACCTGATACTTGATATGCTTTTTACACAAGATAATAAGGCACAAACAGTTCCTATCACTGTATTTTCTATGATTGTTAACGCTAGCTTTTCTGCTCACATCAGTCTTGACTTGTTCTTTTATAGCACAAAGAGTCAAGCTTACAGTGCCAACTCACGCTACCTTCAGTGTGTGTATTTTTGGCAATATGGTGCTATTAATGTGCTGTATTCTTACTCACGCATGTAGCAATAGAACTGAAGGATTTTACTTCATAGACAGCCAACAGGAATAAAAGGATACTTCCTTTGAAATGGAAAGTAGAACTGTTCCTACAGGCATGAAACGCTGCAGATCGAGAGCTGGCAACCCTCCAACCACTTGAATATAAATGATGGCCTTGCTCAGGCACCCCTGGTGTCAATGCCCCTGAAGGACGTCGGATATGGATGGGTCACACAAGTAATGGTGTGGGCACATGGGATGACATGACCATGTCGTATATCTGTTTGTAATCAAAATTTTACTCTACTGGAAACTCTTTCAAGATGTGAGAAAAGGATGGACTGATGAGGGGCTAGTTTTGAGACATGCTGAAGCTGTTTTTTGAAGTTGCATGTAACAGGCCAGACAAGTAGATTTTTATTGTGTTTTACAATGTTATAACAATACTGCATTGATTTAAAAAATGATTTTATAAAATAGCAATCAGCAAAAAAATAATTTACTTAATGATCATATTCATTCACATCATTGTATATTGTATAGGACTATATGCAGTTATCCCAGTCATTATAGAGCCTTTTACCAAAAGCTGTAAATTCTTTCTAACGTAAAATACAATGTAAAACATAGAACAGTACATGTGATACTACTAGTACCTGTGTTGTAACAACAAAAAGTAACATATCCTGTGTTTTATTATATCTTTGTCTCTGTTTATCATTATATAACAGGGATTAATGCAAAAACCTTTTACTTTATTTATAGCCTATTTAATCAAAAACACAATGATAATGCTGGCATTCTGCTAGCAGGATTGTGAGATTCTCCATTATTTGTTAGTGTCAGGCTAACTGCAGTGGACAGGCTAACACAACTGGAGTCTATACACACAGTTTTGAGGAAAGCCAGAGGAAACTTTTTACTTTTACCCTTTAGTAAACATTTCAAATAAAAACATAACTCAAAATATTAGTGGATTCTCCTGTGATGTCGATAAGTCTACTGAACCGCTTGTCTAACAAAACTTAATTCTGAAGTTAGGCTAAGTTCAGTATTATTTTGTGCCTTTAAAACATACCAATGTTCATTTTGATTGTTTGAAAAGTTTCAGAGACACGCCATCATGTGATCAGAGCATGGCAGCGTGAAGGCAAAGCAATGTTAAAAGCAGATCTGCTTCCCTAAAATACTCTGTGGTAAAACTGCAACTTGTATGATTAAACATCAGTGAGTGTGCGTGTTTAATGTTATGATGATAATCTCCAGCACATGTCCAATTATAATATCAGGGCTTCCCTTTTATTTTATTCTTGTCACTCACCAACATGGAATGTGGTATTCCATGGACACAACTCTGTATGGTTAATAAACATGATTGAAAATGATAGGCAGGAAAGTGGCTGAAAACCTGGACTCACATTAGGGCTCTACACATTTCTAACTCTGCACTGGGTCTGCTGTTCCACCGCCCACTCCTGTGTGCAATCATCGCCTTTCTCATCCCACTGGGACTTCAAGCACCAACAAAGTGCTTCTCAGTTATTCAGCACAGCCAAAACTCTGCCCATTTAGCCCTGGCATGGAACAGCAGTTAGATCATTGCTTTTTCCTCTGCCGTGGTACTAATGGCACTTTGTCTGGCAGGTTCCAGTACACCCTGAAACACAGAATGCATCTGATTTACAGCTGTTGTGCATAATGGGACAGTGCCTTTAGACCCACAGGTCCAGTCCTCTATTATGTACTGTGACAAAAACTCCCTAAGAAGAGCAGACTGAGAAACACCTTACGCTGAAATGGAGAGTAATAATGGCCTTACTGCTGGAATAGTTCAGTGTTGACTAAAATATCACGTCTTGGCTTAACTTTGGAGCTTCAGAGACTAACATTTTCACCTAAGGGTCATGTGAAAGGCTGGAATTGCTCAAACATACAGAGGAGAGCTAGAGTCATGTTGGTAGTACAGCTCTGGCCAAAAGCAGTTTGGAACATTGTCTTGAGTTCCTTTGCAATGAGGTGTTAGGATCAAGTTCAGAAACATAGGAGTTATTGTGGTTTGGTTTTTGGACATAGTTTTTTTTAATAAAGGCTTTCGCAGTGGGGGCAGTGATGGCCTAGTGGGGGCAGTGATGGCCTAGTGGTTAGGATACTGCTTTTGGGACCTGAAGGTCCCAGGTTTGAGTACAGCCCGGGCACTACTAAGGTAACCTTGAGCAAGACAACGTCCCACTACACTGCTCCAGGGTGCTGTTGGTAGCTGCCCACTGCTGCACGTGTGATGGGTTAAATGCAGAGGTCACATTTTGTCGTGGTGTTTGAGTGTGTTCACAATGACAAACGGTCACTTTCACTTTACTAATTATTCATAAAACAACACTCTATGACATTTTAATCTCATTAGGATGCAGAGGCACTGCATGGCTAGACTGGTGCTGGTGGATAGAAGAGTTGGCTGGGCCATCTTTAAAACGATTGCACATGACATGGCTATTTCTGAAATCGCCATTTCCTTATAAAAAGAGTCGGTCAGCAATCCACACTTTGTAGGCAGAAAATGACTGATCACCTTCATGATTTTCACCTAACTCTCTTCAAAACTCTCCTCTGGTTAAGAGAGGAGTGGATTAAGTAAAATATGATTTAAAACCTCAGTCATTTAAACCTCAGCAGCATGTAAATCTGTTCAGTTTGAGTGAAGTGCTTCTTCACTGTCCCTATAGCTTTACTTATGTCTATAAATCCGGTAGCTCATGACTGTGGTAAGAGCTCAGTCTCATTTCCTCTTGTCCGTCTGATGCGTTTCGGTCTGGACATGTCCGACTCATGACATTTATCTTATAACATGCTGTCCCTCGAAAGAAAGGCATTCAGTAGTAGACTACATTTTCCATGGCTTTACTGTTTGTTGTCATGTACTCCATTACCCATTCAGTCCTGCGTCCATCTTTATTAGCACACTTGGAAAAAAACTACAGAGTTGATCTCGTTTGCCTGTACCTGTAGCGGAAATGGCCCAGTGTGCAACAGAAGCACAGTTGGGTGAATTCACATTCATTATCGCAAGTTGCCAGCAGAAGTGAAGGCCCTTACTTCTCTTTTAGACTTTAAGCTCTAAGCTGACCTTGCTGCTCTGTCTTTGGGTATTCCCAGCCTGTGGATGTGGATTACATCCAGCAGAGATATTAATGACCAAATCAATAAGCCCAGCAGATGTTGTGCCTGCAGTGAAATGCAATATCAAAGCTGTGGGTATTTTTGGATATTAGACTTTTTCTGTCTTTAATTACAAGACAAGAAAAGGTTTAAACTCTGCTAAAGTGTTTTATATTTGGGCCACAAAATTAAGCTTGGTTACCGAAAAAGTGCTTGATTTTTCAAGGTATTATAATATGATGAATGTCTCTTATGTATATATTATAAGGGCTGGCAAACTGATTACAAATATTTAAACTCTTAATGGATAAAACTATAAAAAAAATCTTGAATAGTTATTCAAATGAAGTGAAAAACTATAAAAGCACAGTACTGCATAAGTATGTCAACGTAAACAATCCCACATTAGCAATATATATTTTGCTTTCTGGCAGATGTGGGAATTTGAATGTGTGTGCGATGGCTGATTAGAAAAATAAAATTTAGTGTGTTAACCATGTAGTAAATGTTGGTTACATTGTCATTCACTTTTTTCATGATAACTCCATATGTCATGTTTCGGACAATAATGGCTTTTGTGTATTTAGGGAATGTGCTTTGTTTTCAAAATAACTCACAGGAATTCATTTAGAATGCAATAGATTATATTAGAATAGATTAGATTAGAATAGAGCCTTAATGATTTAAAAAAATGAAATTTACTTGTTACAGCTTCTGAAAAACACTGATATATATATACATCCTTATAAACACATTTACATTGCGACTATTTATACATAAAATAAAATAAAATCTAACTAAACATACACACAAGATCCAGTCTTAACTAACTAAAGTCTGGCTTTTAAAAAATAATAAATAAAAAAATAGAAAAGTGCGCCAGAAAGATTATTGCACAGTGATTGTGTTACATTACAAATATGATAAAAATATTGCACAAGATAAATACAGTTGTGTGTGTTGTGGGTTTTTTTTGTGTCTAGCTGACTGAGGTGTTGTATAACCTGATGGCAGATGGTATGAAGGATAGGGTTGCAAAGGGGCAGAAAATTCCCAGTAAATTTCGAGAAACTTTCCATGGGAATTTAAGGTCGGGAATTTTGGAAAGATTACAAATTGGAGATTATTAAGAGTGGGCAGCACAGCCAGTGGTCATTATGTGAGGGTAGGTTTCCTCCTCTTGTGTCCATCTTCATGTTTGCAGCATTGTCAGTAACAAGCGAGAAAACTCATTAACGACTTTCAGCTCATGCTTTCATGCTGGTCGGAGAACATTACAAAATCTCTTCCAGTGCACATTGGATGGCAACATAAGGGGTGAGCCAGTTGCATAGAACTAGCTAGCATACATTTAGCATATCTGGATTAGCAGTTAGCTAGCTACTGTATGAATACATTTTGATTTAATACTTGCTAGTTAAACTTTAACCCTATATTTAACCAAATATTATCTACCTCATAATGTCATCAAAACTGACTGGACTTTATGTCGTCCTTGGGCTCAGATGTGTGGACTCAATAGTCTCGATCTGTGCTGTGAGCTCAAAAAAAGTTACTAAAAAAGCTTTAGTAGTTCAGTTTACTGGAAATCATTGTGCATGTGATGGAGGAATGCACAGTGCATGTAGGGGGTGTGGCCTCAAAAGCCCTGCAGTAGGTAGTGTGCTATGTGCCTGTGATGAGGAATTACATAGATACTCAACTGTATTTGCTTTAAATCTGATTGTTTTATGTTACAATATATTTTCTACCAACTATATTTTTTGTTCCCAACCTTCAACTCTGAAAACATCCAGTTTATTCACATAAATTCCCATAAATTCCTGTTAATTCCCATAAATTTCAGTTAATTCTCATGGAAAGTTTCCAACTTTGACAACTCCTGGAATTTTGCATGCAAGATGTAACAGTCTGTTACTGGAAAAGCTACTTATACCCCCTACAGTCTTAATATGTATATATCTAGCTGGTTTATTAGGTCTTACTCTCAAACACTTATTTGGCTTCTAACATTTTACAACAGAAATATTTCTTCCAGTGTGACGTCAGCAGCCCTTCAAAAAAAAAAAAAAATGTTATCCACTATATACAGCTGTCACCTTTTGACTGAGTGAATGGAGAATTACAAAGATCTGGGAGCATATTTGCTTTGTGTTATTACCTCTCTTTAACGACAGGCTTATTATGTAAAATGATGTATTTTTCACTACCATCAGGCTTTGACAGAGTACTCTCCTTTTCAGACCTTGATAGAAGAAATCTGTGTGCTTTGAAAGCATGCCTGCCTGAGCTTGTGATCCACCTGTGAAGTCGTCTCAAAGGGTCTGGCTACAAAGCTCAAAAATAGAGGTTGGCAGAGCCCACTCCATCTAAAGCTGTTTTAATATATGCAAGAACAGTTCAGGGAGTGCTTGTGCTTTCCAATGGCCTGTGTTATTCCCAGGTGTGCTGAAGCTGGAAAAATGCTTTTAGATGCAGGAAGCTGCTGTCCTCCCACAGGCCCTTGCGCTGAATTATGGCCTCAGTTATGATATGCTCTAATGCCCAAAGCAAACTGTGTGGACTCAAAGCTGATTAAGTAGCTCTCGCTAGGCCTGAGCATGGAAGAGGTTGGATTAACTGAGCAACAGCAAATGTCTCAAAGCCTGCCTATGACGCTCAAACAGGCCACATACAATTCTTTGCTGTCTGAACATTAGCAATTCTTTGCTGTTACCATTCACTATTGGTCTTTTGGGAAATGCCCAACAAAGAGCAATTCGTAATACCTCACCATCACCCATGGTATTACTTGTCCAGTTCCTTTCCTTTACAGTGTAATGAATATTTCTTTTTCGTGGAAGGCCATAAAGCACACTTGCTGCACACAGTTTCATTGCTGCATGTCCACTGGTTTCAAAAAATGGATTTCATTAAGAATGGTCACTGTAATTTTCCTTTCCCTTGTACTGAAGTATACATTCTTTAATATTTAGTTATTAAAGTTCAAAAGAATAGTTCAAAGTTCACAGAAATGATTTGCAGTGTTCATAATGCAACTTAAATGTATTTTGTAAATATAAACAATTTTAGAATACATTTGATACCTGCAACACACTAAAAATAGTTGAGAAAGGGTTGCATTTACCAATGTGTTAGATCACCTTTCCTTTTAAGTACACTGTTTAATCATTTGGGAACTGAGAAGAATAACTGTTGCAGTGGAATATTTGCCCATACATACCTGTTGCATTCTGAAGTCTGTATTACAGTCTTTAGCAAAAATATCTTGGTGTTTTGCTTAAATATCCAGCTTTTGACATTAGCTTGCTGAAATGTTTGACTCTTCCATGCAAAATTCCTTCAGTTGAGTTCAAGATGTTTGAGAATGTTCTTGTGCATACTGCCCATTTCAGATCTCTCATAACAATTAGGGTTAAAAAAAACTCCTTTATTTGATTTTTTTAATCATTCTGTGGTGGGTTTGCTAGTGACTTATGATGAACACTTTTCAAGCACTTTCTGATATAATGTTAAATATAATTAAATATATTGATAAATAACTGACTGCAAGCTGCCCAGTCTATAAGGCAGTAAAGCAGCATCAAACCATTCAGTTTCCTTCACCATGCTTCACAGTTTGTATTATGTTTTTTGTCTTTAGTCTTTGTCATGTACTGTTACTGTAGCCACACAACTCTATTTACATTATTCCCAAAGGCCTGGTCTTTGCAATTATGTTCTGTAGTCTTGCCCTACTGCTCTTTTTGAAGAGCAACTTTTTTTCTCTGATGCAGGTATAATGTCAGTTGTGCTATAGAAATAAAATTGACTTGACTTGAATATATGATTTTCTTTACAGTGAAATTATGTATTTAAAATCTTTTTTAAAATTCCTTACCAAACTCAAAGACTTTCACAACCCATTTTTCTAAAGGCCATAGCAAAAGCAAGAGAACAGCAAAGAGAACATTAGATTTTTCTGTAGGCACTGTGCCATAGAAAGGGAAATGTTGTCCAAGATGATTTAAGAATGTTTTTTGTGAAAGTCAAAATGTTTTGATGCATCTTATCTTTATTTTAAAAAGTGTTGATTTTTTAGCACTTCACTATCTTCTATAATTAATTGCACATTATTGCCGTGCATATGGCTGTAATGTGCAATAAAATGAGACTTGGCTAAAATCAATACGGAATGAAAAATTGTACAAATGGAGTGATTAAATAACCAAACATATAGATTAATTCTTATAATGTGGAAGCACAGTGATGTAAATGTTTAAATGTGCTGGACCCTGGCCTTCTAAGTAGTTAGGCATGAAGTTCTAAAAGGAATTTATTTGTGTGAAATACTGATTTTCTGCACAGTAATGAAAACGGTATTAAATCTGTGATGGGTAGAATATCAGAAAGTCTGGGGTTGTTGTGCTGTAGCTCCATGTCCATCTCTCAAACCAGAGTTTACACTCAGCAGCACTTTGATGAGTTTACTTGTCTGTGGCTTTGAGCTGTAAAATTGGAGACGGGGAAATCATTGCTGTCAGCCTCTTGGAAAACCTTTGTACTAAGGGAGCAGCCGCTACTGGAGCAATGCGGATGATTTTGCGGCACGTCAATTTCTCCTGTGTTATCTCACTCTGGAACAGCCTGTAAATGATATATTTGATGTATGACGGACTTAAAAGAGGAACTCAAGTAACACTTTGTGAACTCAATTTATTCCCACCACTCACCAAACCTTGCAGCAGCCAGTGAAGCCCAGATCCCCTCCACAGCCTGAGTCTTCAAAAGCTTGAATGTTGAAATGAATTTCTCTTCCTTCACTAAGCTCAGGTCCAACTGGTTTATACACTTAGCCATGTCTGAGAGCACTGATAATTCTCCCCACACATGACTGGTTATCGTCCTGAGATAATCAATTAAAACGTCAGAATCTTGAGAAAGCTATTTTAATGGTAATAACAATGGTAGCTCAATTGAAGTGTAAGCATTTAGCATGGTATGTGCCACTTTTTTGTTGATGTTGCTCTAATTATTGTAAATCCTTATACATGGCTGTAGAACAAAAAAATGGCATTGTAGTAAGTAATTGAAACACTTTTTGTTTTGTTTGTGCTTACAACAGCTTAGCTTGTGAAAAATGATTGACACACACTGCACATTTTAAATATACAAAAACACTTAAATATACTGTGATACATTTTGTGTATTGCAATGAGTTTTCCTCTTGTTATTTAAAACCTTGGCACACACACACACACCTTAAAAAATTAGCATATTGTGATAAAGTTCATTATTTTCTGTAATGACTTTCATATATTTTAGATCCATTACACACAACTGAAGTACTTCAAGCCTTTTATTGTTTTTTAAAAAAACAATTAGCATTTCATGAAAAGGTTCTCTAAACGAGCTATTAACCTAATCATCTGAATCAACTAATTAACTCTAAACACCTGCAAAAGATTCCTGAGGCTTTTAAAAAGT
>JBBPDA010000037.1:5726658-5762823 GCA_037974385.1 Arnoldichthys spilopterus
TTATTTTTGTGACCATTTTGAGTTTTTCTTTCATTGACTGAAGGGTACCAACAATTTTGTCCACGTGTGTATATACACATCATATTTATGACAATATCAGGGAGTTAGTACAGCATGATAAATGGCTTTGATGAGTGAAGGACTGCTGTAGAGAATCACTATTTCAAAGTCATGAACTAGACATTCTGGCTACAAAATATGACCAATACCATTTAACTGCAGGCCAGTCATTTGTGACATTGTACATGGATCTAAATCAGAGCAGTACTATTTTGAGGTGAAGAGAATTTTATTTTTTTGCTTTTTGCCTTTAGAAGAGCAATAGATTTTACCGTTAAAGGAAGGCATAGCGCTTACTTATTCACAAACAGAAGCAACACAGTGCTGCAATCAGATCAATACTGTTTCATCTGCTGAGACATACCTTGTTTAAAAAACGCAATATGACAAGGATTTGAGAAAGGTTGTAATGGAATGGCCATCACACGAAATTTCACAATCCTTTTCTCCAGACAATGAACATCTTGTTGTAATAAGGGAGTCTAGGTGCCTAAGTTTGTACTTAGAAGAGTAACAGATAAACTACTGTAGTAGCTCTATGGTACATGGCCAAGGCATTCATAATTTAACATTATATTAATTTTTATAGTTTCAGTGTGTTTTCCAATGAATGTAACATTGCAGATATGTTAAGAATACTATGTGGATGATTGATGGACTTAGGAATAAACCTGCCCACACTGATTGATTCATGTGCTGCAGCCGTAATGTCAACATTTTTAAAAGTATTATTTACTTGCAAGATCTACTAGTTGTTTTCACAACATAATTGAGATGATAGGATGATGACAGAAAGATGGGACATATTTCAAACTTTTAGCAATTGTAGAAAAACAGTTTTCAGTAAATAATCTTTGCAGAATTGTCAGGTTTAGTGCACTGCATGAAAATAAAAAATATATATTTTCCAAAAAATAAACATCAGCACTTTTTTAATATGAGTAGCACCACCAAGTGTCCAATTGATGTGAAATTTCATAAGAGGTTAGAAAATGCCTACATGTATATACTAATCCAATTACATAATGACTGACCGAAGTCAAGTCAAGTAGGTTTTTATTGTCATTTCAACCATATACATTTCAAAACAAAACAATGTTCCTCCAGGACCATGGTGCTACATGGAACCCAGGACCACAAACACTACACAACTAACAACATAAAGTGCATTGTGTGCAAAGATGTGCAAACATTGCAGGACAGTGCAAAGACAGACAGGTACAAACAAAGATTAAAGACAAACTTTTCATATGCTCAGTTAAGCTTAAGTGCCTCAATAATTTGTATTACTGAGTCAGGTTTAACGCTTCTCATACAGAGTAGCTCAGAGGTTCTCAGTTTTCAGAATTTTTCTTCTTAATTGGTCAAGAGTGACTGAGAAACTGTTATTTTCATTTCTTAAGGCCCCCTATAGACTAACTGGCTTGGTGGAAACCTTAAAACCAAACTAAGCTACACCTTGGTATTATGGATTAGCATTTGTCAGAAAATTATTGTTTACAGTTCTTTTGATAATTATTAAGGTTCAGTCTCTGGTTTACTGTGAGGACACTCGTGTCTGGGCCAGGAATCAGTGTAGTTTCCAACATGCAGGGCAGTAGTAGTAGCAGCCTACCCCGTACTGTTCAGCAGAGAACTCACATTTTTTCAATAACTTTCCAAGCAAAAAGAATGAATAATTGGCATATAGCAGCATTAATGGGCATTTATTATTTAGCACTTATCGATGTTCTAGCTTAAAATCAACAAATGCATTAGCCTCATTGTAAGACCTGAACCAAATAATAACGGTTTTCAGGTGTTTTTCTGCATTTAGTTAAATGGAGTGGACATATTGTCATAAATATCAACACGCTTTGATGATTATGAATATGTTGGCTCTTATGGATCTTTTGACACGAGAATCATGGCAATCAAGCAACAAACAAGGACTAGTTTAAAGAAAACTGGTTACAGAACAATTTAAGGTGGAACTGAAAAATTTGGAAGCAAAGCTAACTTCAGCGTCGGCTGAACTGAGTACAAATTGAGCATTACAGAGAAATGATTGCTCTTTCTTTTCAGTCATCCATATGAAAACAATGTGCTGCAGGCATTCAGTGTTGTCTGTGTGTCCAATCTCTAGACATTTTGCCTCATATACTAGTCTGTGCATCTGGAACTACCTTCTCCTGCCAATTTTACTATAACTGTTCTTTTTTTAAATGTGAACTGTAGTGGACTAAAGTCAGCTATATTACAGCTCTGCAAATGCCCCCTTTTTGACAGCATCATCTATATAAGTCACATGTAAGTACAGTAAAAAGTAGAGTAACATCACTCTTCATATTTCATTACATTAAGACAAACACTCTGTGTGTTTTGGTGCTAAAATTAACATGCAGTACTCTTCTGTTTTGACAGAATATATTATGCACTTCACCAGGCTGGAACAGCGAGAATTGCAGAGACCTTGGTCCATGCTGTTTTTTTATTTATGTCCTGATACACAAACAGGGACTTATCATAAATAAAGGCAAAGCCTGTCAAGACAATGACCAACCTCTTCCATTGCTTCAATTCAGAGCACTTCTAAATTCACTTCTAAACTGTGTTATAGCTCTTTACCATAAAGTTTCACTTAACTTCAACTTCATTCCAAAGCCGACACTGCCCAGATGCACCGCTGCTTGCCCCAGTGTGACACTGGGTTCCGTTGAAAATGAATGACTTCTGGTTACTCTTGCTGTCTTCAATGTGATTGAACAGTTACAGTTCATGTGTTATGGACAGAAATGTAAAAAGATTTCCAGTTCCTTCATATTCTTGGATCTTTACTTATAAACTGTCTTCTTAAATACACAGCACAGGTTTCCAGTTAGGCCCAAATCTGGAGACTAAGTGGGACAAAGCTAAACTGCCTACAACAACTTGTGTGAATTTTGTGTCTTGTCTCAGCGCTCAGTTTTCGTGTTCAGCATTAATTTTTGGGCTAAAATCTCCTGATATTTGGTAATGCTGTTTGTGGACCACCAGCAGCAAAACAGCACCAAAACATCATGAATACCCCACCATATTAAATAGTGGGTGTCATTATGACTAAAGCGTGTTTAACCGAACACTTTAAATTTTGTCCTTTCTGACCACATCACAGTACTCAATTAGCAGTTCCAATGATATTTTGCATAGTTCAGACTTTAGGCATTTAGGGCTTGTTCTTAGAAATGGCTTCTTTCCACTAACTATATCAGTATAGCTTCTAGTGTTGGAGATGGCATCGGACAGTGGACTTTGAACTTTAAAAACCCCAACATAACTAAACTGTACAGTTCTGAAAGTTATATGTTCCATCCTGCTCGCTGTGTTCTCTACCCAAACATTTAAACTGTTCATGCTTTTTAAATGATTCTTAATTCAGCCCTAACTGCAATAATTTCCACTAATTATTTCATCACCTGTATTTTTATTCTGTGCAGATCCACAACTGTCAGTCTCATTTAAGTTTACAGCTCTTTTTGGTTTGTCCAATATGTGAAAATACACTTAAAATAACACTGATTTACTTTAGGCAACAGGCAAACCATTTCTCCCAATATTTGTAGGAATCTTTTAAGCTTACATATTCTTATAGTTTAACAGTTTTTTACAGGATGTCCAAGGTTCTTGAGTACATTCTCCCCACTATAAACAAACATTTGAGTGACTGACTCCTGAAATGATTTACAATATCCACACTACTATTTCACTTTAAGCCAAAGATGGCAACTGCTGACCAATCATACTGTAAATGGTCTTATCAGAACCAAGGTTTAATTATCATTCAAGCTAGTACAGACCACAGATCTAGGGGTGCTGCAGTATTTAACTGATGGTTGATTCTGGAGGCAAATGTGTGATGCAGGAGGGAAACCCCAAGCTGCAGTGCAGTTACTCTCCAGGATCTGAGTTTGTGAGCCGTTACTACAAATACCAGGGGAGAATTTACCATGATTTGTCACAGTACCATTGTTACATTGCTTAAATTTAGCTTTTCCTTAAGCCAAGGAAAAAACTATGATTATGAGTTGTGCAAAAGAAGTTCTTTAGATTTCATTTTCCACATGCATAAATGTCAGTGCAGAAGTGTATTCGTGGCATCACAGCTACATTCTTAGCACATGTACTAAATATTCACAGTACATGTGCTAAAATTACTTGCAATTGTAATAAGTACTTCATTTCAAGTTTAAGAGACCTTACACAAAGAAAGTCATGTACATGAAATGTTAAATGTTAATGTGCAAATGACCCTCCTGTTTTATTGCACTTGCAACACATCCAAGGGCATGAGGGACATAAACAAAAATACAAAATTTATGCAAAGTCCAATGCACTATAAAGCAACATGAAACCACAGTAAGACATTTAAACAGTGATAAATTGGTTTTATGGATAATCAGCCTTTTTGACTCCACTCTTAAACAAAAAAGGGTTGCGTTTACAAGGCAGCAATAGGAAGTTTTAAATTTTTTTAAAATCAGAAAGAACAAAGAAAACTCTTGAACTGATCATAACATTAGGATTAAACATTTAATTAGTATTGTAACAATGCACCATGACAAACTGACAGTACATTTGAGAGAGTTGTTGAACTCCAGAGTTTGCAAATGACCAGCATTAATCAATAACCCACTGCAGCACTCGTCCTGCCTCCCAGCTTTAGGGTCATTAGTAAGTAAGCCCAGTATTGTGAACTGAATCATCCGACTCATCCAGCTCCTAGTCATTAGTCAGCCAGCATTGGATGGTTTACACATTCTTCGCAGAGACCAATGGAAACATTTAAGGTTGCTAAGAAAGTTGCTCTGACAGTTGATGTTCTTTAAATAATCAAATCTAACAATAGACAATTAACTGCTTAATCTTCCTAGATGGGGCTTATAAATATGAAGTGCTGTAACAAACTTAGTTTAAAGTTTTATAAAATTAACAAATGCAAAGTAAAGAGTAAATATTAACAAAATCAGATAATGCAGCTAAATCAGTCAGGTTTGGATTTAGGAAGTATCAAGAACAATCAAGACTTACACTCAAATGGCAAGGAAACAAAGACACCGCCAGGGACTCCAACAGCACTGACAATAACTCAGAACAGATACCAGGCAAACACAGGGGTATAGATACACAAAACAAGATGGCTGACTCCTGGGAGAGGGAGGAGCACAAAGACAAGGTACAGCTGACAAGCCTAACAATCAGGGCAGGACAAAGGTGGGGCTACAAAGCACATGGTAGACAAACACAAACAAGACCACATGGCAAACCAAACAAAGACAAGGGAACAGGCTAAGAGAAAAGAAATAGAAGCCCATATCATGTGCCTGACCTAACACAATAAAGTTCTAATATTTTAACTATTGTTGATTCACCATCAAAATATATGATTTTTAGTTTTTCTAATGTCTAACGTTTTTGTATTTTCTATAATATTTGTTCTCTAGAATTTAAACTGAGAGCTAAAACTCTACAAGACAGGCCATGGAATGTAGATTTTATTTGCTTCCAGTACTTGCAGAAATATTTGTTTACAATTTTTCATTGTTGGTATTAAATGCTCATATGTTGCAGGTAATGCTGGTAAAGTAAAATTACATATTAAACTGGAAAATGCCAGCATGAATACAATGCTGATGCTGGGTTATGTTCTGTTTTCTTTTCTGCTCTTTATGATCCTGAGGCGCCATTTCTATAAAGACAGTGTCTTGCCTCTGGCTTCACAGTAGGACACAGTCAGATAATATAAAGATTAGGACTCTGATCTCTGAGAACTAATATATCCTGTGCTCTGTGAACTCCAACAGTAAGAATATTGTAATTCATTTATCTCTGTGTTCAGTTACACTGGTTTACTTGGGGCTCAGCCATTTCTGTATGTAATAACATTCATTGTTCTAAGCCTTGATCAATTAAAGATTAAGCTCTGACTATGTTTACTTTATTTGGCAGCAGAAAGTGGAGCAGTAGTCCTTTGCTTCATGGGAGGAATCTGGCGAAGAGAATCTGCTTGCTAATGTCTGTAACAGTGGTGTGAAAATGGAAGAATTACTCTGCAGCCAAGGAATGTCTCGAACATGACCTCACCCTTGCTGAAAAAGGACTCAAAAGCCACATTACTAATCCTTAAACAAAAAAGTATTGCAAAAGCACTCATGCTTTTCTCCATAACATATTATTACTGAGCCATACTAGGACTGCTTCAAAACCGAAGACCTATGGTTCAGTTGCATGCTGTTTTTAGTGGCTAATTGTCTACTTCATTGCGGTCCATTGATCACTAGTGTCTTTTGGAGTTCCTTGGAACATGTGAAATTCATATAAGCTAATTTAAACCTTATAAACCCAGAAATACAATATAGAAAGTGATAAGTGATAGTATTTATTATGAAAAGTCAACGATTCTGCACTGTTGAAATTGAAGCAGGTTTGTGCCACTGTAAGCACAGTAAATATTGGGTTAACCTAAAATTAGATTTATGTGATAGAGCAATTTCTAGAGAAAGACATTCCTGTTTCGCATAAAATCCTATTCATCTATACATTTCTACTCAGACTTATTAAAATGCAGGCAAGCAGGTATGGTGTATAGTCTCAGTGTCAAGTCTCTACCCAAAGATGCAGCTAGAATCCGATGGCATGTATGTAAAAACCTGGGTGGGCGATGTTTGTTTCCTGAAGTTTGAAAATAGCATGCATACTTTTGACGAATCCCGGCATTGGGGGCAAGATCCAGCACACCCTTTGCAGTGCAGAGCATCTGGTTTACACAAGCAAGCGTTTTTCATGAGCTGCAGAGAGAACGAGAGGAGAATCGCTAAACTGCTTTTCAAAATACAGTAGTAGAAGAGTTTTGTTTCCAGAATATCAATGTATTTGATTAGCTCACACAATATGTTTGAGGTATCACTAATATATCAAGCTACCAAGGCGACCAGACAGTCTTGTCTTTGATCTCCTGACCAGGCCAAAGAACAAAGCACTACACAGTTAAGAGAATATTTCAAGAGCATATGAGCACCATCAAAGAAACCATTTCCCCTTAATGTCATTTAAAATTTTTAACACAGTTCTTCAACTCGCCCAATTCATCTTAAAACAATTTTAACCACATTCTGAGATGTCTACAATCATTTTGCATTTTTAGAAACAAATAGACTTCCAGCACAAAATTGCTCTAAACAGTGCCAGCTCATTTTCCCTTTGCAACTACATTATACACTCTGTCCTTAACAACTTAAATCAAAGATATCGTCTGTTGGTACAGGAAGTGAGCGCATAAGTGAAAATGTGTACAATTCTTTTTCCCACAAATTTAATTGGAAAAGATGCTTCATATATTGGACGAGCATCCTGAGTATGCAGAAGTGTTCTGTTTATGCTGCAGTTTTACTAAGCTTGTTTCAGACTTGTATATGAGTAACTGCTCTACCCTTGAAGCATGCTGAGCTTTATTGAAGCATAACTGTGGAAAACATTCTGTCCATGCCTCTTCCAAATTGGTCTGTGTGCATTTTTAAATTATAATTTTTCCATGGATGCAATTTTGTGAATAGCTTCCTAATAATACATTTATAAACCTTAATCTTATACATAACTTTAATAATAAAACTTGGTGTGTTCAAATGGGTACCACAAAACCTGTAAGACAGGGGGTATAGTCCAGGACCAATGGTTGAGAATCATTCAACGCCAGCAGGGCCTTTGGGCAAAAGGTGCCGCATATTGGCACTTTTTTTTGGTTTAGTAGCTTAACCATTTGCAGTAATACTTTGATTTTAACACTTAAAACATATATGTCAAAGGAAACTTAAATTTTATGTGTATACTTTAAACTAAACAACAGTAAAAAAAAAATTTTTTCACATAAATCCTTATCAAAGGTCTAAAATGTTTGACAAATTGGCATCACTTTCACATTCAAGGACTTATACACTTACAACCAGGCAAGTACATGTATTTGTCTCCCCCCACAGTCACAAATCATTATATGCAGTCTATAGTCCACTGGGTTTAGTAGACCAGAGTGTAATTTGCTAAGTAATAAGTTAAATTCTTTGCATACTTATTTTCAATGATATTCATCAGGCAAATGGATTTTTAGGGTCTTTAATTCCTTCTTATTAATCTTTAATCCAGTTTTAACTCACATATTCCCCTCACAGTCATAATGTACCATTTTATATCATTAATACCGCATTTGTTAAATGACCGTGAAATGACTGTGAAGACCATGTCAAGATGAGGTGATTAATGAATCACTTTCTATTTCTGTGATTAAAAAAAAACTCATCCTGCTATTTCTTCTCTCCCCATCTCCCTGTTCTTTATCTCTGTGCAGATGCAACAACTGTTCTATGAAAACTATGAACACAAGAAAGGTTTTATTGAGGAACTTCACAGCAGCAAGATTCACAACGCTATTACTCTGCACCCCAACAAGCGCCCGGCTTACCAGTATCGGCTCCACAATTACATGCTGAGTCGGCAAATCTCTCTACTCCGATACCACACCATCCAGCTGCATCGTGAGAGCATGACCATGAGCCACCTTAGCAACACGGAGGTGCAGTGGGAAGACCAACAGCTGGGGGTGCCCCCTTCTTACACTCGATACCAGCCAACCGAACGAGGAGATGTTATTGAGTGGGAATTTCTGACTCATAGGCACCTGTTTTCTACTAGTGAGAAGCAAATGCCCAGGCAAGGCCTTGGTAGAGCACTCCACTCTGCATTAGAGGACACAGTGCTCCAGGTGATGGAGATGATCAATGAGAACTCCAAAGCTCGAGGGCGAGTCATTGACTTCAAGGAGATTCAGTATGGTTATAGAAGAATAAACCCCCTCTATGGTGCTGAGTACATCCTGGACCTTCTACTGCTCTACAAGAGACACAAGGGGCGAAAAGTGACAGTGCCAGTCCGGAGACATGTCTATCTGCAGCAGTCTTTCAGCCGGCCTTTTTTCCATGAGGCTGAGGAACTGGATGTAGCCGAGTTAGTCGAAGCCATCAACAGTGACTCTCGGTCCTTCTCATTCCTCTCTAATTCTCTCAAGATCTTTGCCCCATTTCAATTCTCAGAGTCTACCAATGAAATGCGAGAGCATAGTCAAAAGAAGGTTCACTTTCTTGTGCCTCTTACAGGCCGGTATGACACATTTGTACGCTTTATGAACAACTTTGAGAAGATCTGCCTTATTTCAAACCAGAATGTGAAATTGGTCATTATACTGGTGGATAATGATGGCAACCAAGATCAGGAGAAGCACTTGGAGCTGATTAAGGACTACCACAATAAATATCCCAAAGCAGATCTGTCTGTAATACCAATGACAGGGGAGTTTTCCAGGGGTTTTGCCCTAGAGATGGGTGCCTCTCAGCTTGGTAATAGCTCCCTGCTGTTTTTCTGCGATGTAGACCTGGTCTTCAATAGTGATGCACTCCAACGATGTAGAAACAATGCTGTTGAGGGGAGTCAGGCTTACTTTCCTATTGTCTTTAGCCAGTATGATCCAAAAATTGTCTACGCTGGGAGCCATGCAGAAGACACCAGTTTTGTCTTCACCAAGCAGACTGGTTTCTGGCGAGATTATGGCTTTGGCATTACTTGCATATTCAAAAGTGACTTGCTGAAGGCTGGAGGTTTTGACACATCAATTCAAGGCTGGGGTTTGGAAGATGTAGACTTGTTCACAAAAGTTATTAACTCTGGTTTAAAAGCGTTCCGCTCTCAAGAAACCGGAATTGTGCATATTTATCACCCTGTCCATTGCGACACTAATCTAGAGCCCAAGCAATACAAAATGTGCCTCGGGTCCAAAGCAAGTACATATGCATCTGCGATGCAGTTAGCAGAACTGTGGCTGGAGAAACACTTAGGCGTAGGATACAACAGAACTTCCTCCTGACATTCCAGTCATCTATCAGTGTCACTGGAGATTACCTCAGTTCTGCATGAAAGCAGCAAAAGACAGATTGTGTATGAGGGGTGGCTTTAATGTGCCAGTGTGTGCAATTAAAGGTACTCTACAATGGATTGGAGCAACTTATTTCTTTGTGCAGTTGACTTTTCCACAGCGTCTTCCAAAGGACATTTTGTGCCCTATTACGGAATTTCAGGGCTTTTAGTTTGTCATTTGTTTGCCTGTGGGGGTGAAGGTATCGTTGATGCAATTGTGAAATCTGCTGATATACTCAGGAGCATATTTCTCATCATGTGACCATCACTGAATGTGTTCTTTTTCAATTCCTGTCATTAAGGCTGTATGAGAAGTGCTCTTCTCCCCATGTGAAAATGGACACAGATACTACCACCAAGATAATGAATAATACATTAAGATATTGTGCTGGGGACAATAATATAAAAAGTACCATAAATGTGCTTTAAAGGTCCTGCTGAGGAAGGGGACTAAAGAAAATTTGAATTTTTAATTTATACTAAGAAAATCAGATTGTAATTCTTCTGCAGTATTTTTAAACGTGATTGTAACTTTATTTTTTTTAGTTAAAGTAGCACCGTTACGTTAAGGTACTTGGCTTCCATCCAACATTTGCTGTGCTCTACATTTCAGTGTCATTTGACTCTATTTGTTCACCTCTATTTTGTACAGCTCTGCTATGATAAACAAAAAGGATAATCTCTTTTATTATTTTGCTTTGTGGCTTGTTTGAGTTGTTAGTTTTTTTGGCAACAAAATAATATTAAAATGGTTTTATTTATAATAAAAAAGTGAAACACTGACGCCTGCATTTGTATGTGTTTATTCACTACTGACAGTTTCACAGTGACACCTGTGATATATCTGGAGGGACTGATTATTTATGATTAAATGATTTTCTTACAATTAGTTATTAAGCTTAGACTGTGTTAAGAGTATGATGTTGATTCCTTTAGTGCATTAAAATAATAATGAGATTGAACTTTTTTCACTAATTAATATACTAGTTTTTTAATCTGACAACTTAGCATTGTTTACCTTTGGTCACTGGGACAGGGTGGGTGGGTCTATGAAGCAGAAGTTTTCTGTTCCTTAATTGGGGTAACATTTTGATATTAGTGAGTGTCGAAGTTTTTTCAAGGAGAGGTCAAGATTTCTCACATTTTTAAAAAAGTTTTATTAAAAAGGCTTCTGGAAGAAAGAGTTCTCCCCTATGGAGGATCTTCAAGACAAGTGCTAGGCAGAAAAAGGAGCACAGAGCCTCAATTCGCATTGAAGGTCTCTAGGCACATTGAATGATGATCAGTCAGAGAATATATACCAGTTCAGAAATACTGTGCTTGCCACCTATCAAACCAGTTTCAACCAGCTGTCAGTGTGTGAACCAGAGTGTCAGTAGCATCGAAAAGTCTGGTCTTTACAGTGACGAGGGGGTGTCCTTGATAGGAGATGACATATGGTCATGCGTAAGTTAAGATCGGACCGAAATGGACATTTAATCTTAAAAGAACAGTATGTTCTTAATGGCCTACAGGTGGTGGGGTGTCAAGGGTCCTGAACGTTTAAGGGTGTAAGAACCTCAGGCCTTGGGCCGGATTCACCAATTGCTAGAACCACAGCGTCACACCTGCACAATCTAAGGTTGAAATGAAAGATTTGAATGTGACGCTAACTTCAGCCTTTCCTAAAGTGAGTAAAAGCAGAACATTACAGAGGGATTATTAATACAATAGTGCTATTATAGTTATCCATGTTGAAGCAAGAGCATTGGGTGATAAATGTTACAATGTTGAACAATGTTACAATGTTGTAACTATACAGATGTTTGATTAAATCATATTTATGCATGGATGAGTCTAAATGTTCTTCCAGTGCAATATTTGAGTTTAAGCATTAATTTATTTTATGACCCATATGGTGCACGATACACAAATACCGTAGACCATACCATTAACACCCCCTGCCTAATACTGAGCGGGTCTCCTCATGCTGCTGAATCAGCTCTGACTGTGGTGCACTGTGTTTTCTGACCCCTTTCTATCACAGTCAGCACTCACTTTTTAAACCACAAACCTTCTGTGAGATCAAACGAGATAGGCTAGCTCTCACTCCACACATGCATCAGAGAGCCTTGGGTGCCCATGACCCTGTCACCGATTCACCGGATGTTTTGGTAGGTACTAACTACTGCATACCTGGAATTCTTGTAATGGTTCGAAAGCTGACCCTATGACCTAACTGTTGCCTATTCACAACCTGGACTGGTACAAGTACCACTGTGGTACCCATGAGCAAGGTACCATTTCTCAGGCACTGCTCACGTCAGGTGCCCACTTCCCCCACTTGATGTGTAAAATGCAGAGGTCACATTTCGTTGGGGTGCACTGTGCTGTGGTGTGTTCACAATGACAAATAATCACACTCCACAAGACCTGCTGTTTTGGAGATGCTCTGACTCAATCGTCTAGCCATCACAACAAGGCCCTTGTCAAAGTGGCTCAGGTGATTACGCTCACTCATTTCCTGCTTCCAGAACTGACTGTTCACTTGCTGCCTAATATGTCCCAACCCCTGACAGGTGCTACTGTGATGAAATAATTAGATAGTCAGTGTTATTCACTTTAACTGTCCGTGGTGTTGTAGATGAGCGGTTTATTAGGAGTATACAGGTACAAATTCTAGTAGTAGTGCAGCCAAGTTTGTGTCCATTGTCATTTTAACCATATACACAGTGAAATAAAAAAAAAAAAAAAGTTCCTCCAAAACCTTGGTGCAGCACAAAGACAAGATAAGACAAAAATAAAGAGTGCAGGTGACAGTTTGGCTGTAATGCTGTTGTATGGTAAAGCAGCTGTAAGTGTGTATTAGTGTTTCTGCTTAGGAGTGTGTGAGTGAAGAATAGTTTTTGTTATGATTTAGGAGTCTGATGGCCTGGAAAGAAAAAAACTTTTCCATTCTGGCAGCAAAAGCCCATCTGCTACAGAATCTTTTACCAGATGATAGAAAGAAGATGCGCAGAGGTTTTTCTCGCAAAGGCAGAACTCTAGGTCCTCTCCTCTATAGAGCACATCAAGGGTGCCTGTGCTACATAAAACTCATGAGGAAGGTATGGGGAGAGGAAGTGGGACTGAATCTCATGGCTTCACATTCCATTTTTCATGCACTAGGTAGCAATGAAAATACGGATTCCTGCAGAATGTAATAACATAAATAGTCCTTAAGGATTCAGTCACTTCTGCACAATTTCATTATGGATAAAAACGCACTATGTATTTGATGTAGAAGCCAAACATATGGATTTTTAAACAGAAGCATTCAGATCACACGTTAAAAAAAGGTTACTGGAAATCAGAGAGCTGACTGGGGCTCTTTAGTCATGTTTAGATCTTGCCTTGATAGGCAGCGTGGTTTATTTTGGGGCTTTGCCTTTTGACCTTATGGCGTGTTCATACAGCTGGAGCGCTTCGAGCCATTCATCGATCTCCAAACGCTGTCCGTTGGAGGCTTTAACCTGCGTTTCCGGTTGCGAGCGCTTACGGATCAGTCCCTGAATTCCGGTCTGCGAGATCTGCGCAGAAAGCTACAGTGCAACTCCGCGCCATGGCTGACGAGGTGTCCAAGGCGCAAAGCGCACAGCCTGGAGGAGATACAATTTTCGGGAAAATAATTAGGAAGGAAATTCCGGCTAACATCATATATGAAGATGAGCAGGTACGTTTTGCACAGTGAAATATTAAACCGACTATGTTAGCCTGCAGTCTTTTTTTTTGCTAACGTTAGCCTTTCTTATCGGCATCTGCATCGTTAGCTAAGTTAGCTTTCTGATTCCTGGACCATCCTCATGCAGTTAAATAACTATGTCTGCGTTCAGGTGGCACATTTATTTGACCTTTAACTGATTAAATATGTATTTCTATCTTTTTAACAGCAGTTCTAGTTGCGTTTCCATGTGACCATGCTAGCCTGCTTGCTAACACCTTGCCGTCGCAGCGAAATTGCTTAGATTATATTGATAATAAGCAACGTTAGCACATTAAGCTAGTGCCTGAAGTGAGTAGACCTTTGACTGTATTGAGGACAGCAGTTAAATAAAACGATAAAACGTGCAGAGCCTAAAGCTAGCTGAAAAGAAGGCCACTCAAACCCGTGTTAGATCGACTGACTGCCTTGCCATCGTGAACGCAGCCTGGCGGAGTGAACTTCACTGCAGTGATGTCTGCATGCGTGTTGGGGGGGGGTCTAAAGACCCTACCTTCCCTTCCTGTCCAGACTGACTTGAGTGTTTCCCCTTGTCTTGTCAAGTCATTTGTGTCTCGAAGTCTCAGAAACTTTACTGAATTGCAGTGCCAACATAGGTAAAGGGAGTTGCATGTATTGATTCCACTGCTCTCTTCTGTCAAGTGCATAGCCTTCCATGATGTGGCCCCACAGGCTCCTACACATCTTTTGGTTGTCCCAAGAAAACCCATCGCTCAGCTTTCTACAGCTGCCGATGAGGATGCCGCAGTAAGTATGCACTGTTTCATACAGCTTCTTCTTATATGCATTGTTGACATGGGCCCCACCCCTTGTACCCAGGTTGAAATAAAATAAATTGCTGAAAAAAATTGCTGGGTTTTTTTGGTGGTTTATATGCAAACATCACTAACTACACACCAGGCACCTAATATGAAAGTTGCTAAATGTGTAAATGGGCAAATAAGTAGAAGTATGGTGGTGATGTTCTACAGTTTACAAGGTAGACTAAAAAATATTTTGCATTTCAGTAAAGGAAATGCAAAACAAACAACAACTTTGCACACCTTTCCAAATGCCGATTATCTATAAAAGGATGGACGTGCCTGATTGTCACACTAAATTTTAATCATTGGATCCTAATTCAAGTACCAAAAACGTTTGATGATAAAAAGCCTTCAAGCACTGTAGGGACTATGGTTGGAATTTGTGCAGCAAAGCAGAACACCTACAGTGCCTGAGTTTTCCTATTAGACTTCTTAATTGCAGATAGACAGTTTCGCTGCTCACTGCAGGGTTCATTAGGGTTCATTACTTGCTGAAGATGCACCATTAGACAAACACAGTCAGCATGTGTGGTGTTATGGAACATTGTTAGTGTGCTTTTCAACCCAGCAGCATATTGAGGAGCTCCAGCAAATGGGCTCATAACAGGGCACAAGTCTGTCTCCCCAAAAAAGTTATTCCAAAATATTATATTGGTTTCTCAAATAAAAAATAAGGCAATTTAAAAAAAATAGCATGTGTAAAACATAAATAAAAACAAAATAAAAGTAGCACTTCAGTTAATAAAGCTTCAGCCAAATGAATAAATGTAAAGGTAAAATTTGATGATTCGCAAATAATGTAAACCCATATTTAACTGAAAATAGTACAAAGACAACATCAAATGTTGAAAGTGAGAAATAAAATATAAAAATATACAATTTTTAATTTGATGTCGTTTCTCCTCTAAAGTTGTCTAGTTTTTGATCAGTGAGTGTGTAGTCATTTTTTTCAAGTGGGGGAAATAAAAATAAAGTTTAAAATAAAACTTGTAAGGTCTGTTAAATTAATATGAATATGTTTTATGTTTATTTGTGATGAAATTGCACATTTCTTCCCAGTGTCTTATTTTTCACAAAATGTACTTTGGTAATAAAGTAAAGAAATCAACTAAAATTGTTAAAATTGCATAAGTTGCATTGGTGCAGTGATGGACCCCAGAGGCTTAATTGCTTTCAAGCTGTAGTAAGTTATCGACTGCATCTGAACTGTATGGAAATCAGTGTCAAATTGTTTGAAATTGTTCTAATTACAAGTGATGAGCTTTAATGTAGTTCAAAGAGGTTCTTCAGTACTGGAGTCAGCAGTTTGTTTCACAGACCTTGTGTCTGGCAGGTGTATGAGGATTTCAGTCAGATGCTATTGTTTGATCATAATGTGTTTATATGGATTAGACTGTTTTCAAACACTAATACACATTCTCCTCTCTCTCTCTAGCTTCTTGGGCATTTGATGATTGTCGCCAAAAAGTGTGCAGAGCAGGTGGGATTACCCAGAGGCTACCGGTTGGTGCTCAATGACGGCCCTGATGGGGGTCAGTCTGTTTACCACGTCCACATCCATGTTCTGGGTGGCCGTCAGTTGGGCTGGCCCCCAGGTTAAGTCCTCTTCGCCACTTGAAGTTGCATCAGTTTCAGCAGTAACTAGTCTGTTGTGTGGTGTTGGCACCAAATAGCCATGCTAATTCTGTAATGTCACATCAGTCTGTCATGAGGATACAACAGGGAAAATCAATAAAGGCACTTACCAACTATCACACCAGTGTTTTAAATTGACTATGTGCATCAGGGATGTTTTTGGATTTTAAGTAGTAGCCCTTTTACTTGAGCTTGCTAGTAGTAAGATGGTTCATCCAGTAGAGGGTGCTCTTACGTTAGTGGCTCCTCTTGCTACATAGCGTATTAGCCACTCTGTAACCCATACATCAGTGGAAAGACACCACTACTGGCCAGTATCTGTCTCATTGCTTTTTTTTTCTTCCCTTTTCCTTGATTGTCTGAGCTCATGCCTCTGCTCTTTCCCTGACATCATTCTCAGCAATGGCTGATCCAACTTTTTTGTGACCTAGAAATGAGCAAGGATTCTCCTCTACTAGTCATTCATGGCCTGACATAGTGTGCTCTATTGCAGGATGGGTTTTTCCAAATTATGAATATAGTTTTACAATTTAAGTAGTACACCAAACCAAAAGAAAGGGCCACCAAAGGTTGTTCAGATGTGGCTTTCTAGGCCATATGTAGGGTGGAGAGACTGTTGCAGATCAGCCCTTGCAAGGCAATGGGACATTACAAGACCTTAGAGTTATGAGGTGTTATCTGACAAAAGTGTGGTAAATGTTCCAGAGTTCCAAGGGTTCCAGGCTTGCTTGAAGAATGAGACTGTGGGTCTGATCTAAAAAAATAACATAATGGTACATCAGCGTCAGTCATTCCTCTTTTACTGTAATGTTAAATCCCTGCAATTGTGTTCCAGTACCTGTTATAGACAAGCTATAGGGGTGGCACAAAAGGGCCATTTGTGTGTGTATAGGCTTGTTTTAGTGTGTAAAAGTGCAAAGAAAAGTTGCAAAAAAGTTGGGAATTGTATATGATGTAAGAAATATAAATATGATATGCTTTTAAATATAAACACAAGTAAACCATTACATGATGCTTTAGCTGGTATGAATGATAAATACATGATGTTCTAGCATTAATACAACTATTAACTAGCTACCTAGATGGGAACAGAAGCTAGTGCAATTTACTCAAATACACAGTAAAACATTTATTGACTTGTACTTTCTTGAGTGTTTCCAGATAATACTTTTTCTTCTACTCCTATGTTTTAGTGAGAATTTTTTTTTAAATATTTTACATGAAAAAGAAAAGAGACCAACAAAATACAGTTCCTTCATATTTGTTGAATGTTCTAAGATATTCTGAGAGCATTCCCCCTTGCAATTTCACAGTACTTTTGAGCACTTGAGCTTTAGACTACTATATTCACTCCTCCCTGCAACATTAAACTTTACATCCTAACTTGCGAAAGCTCTCTCGCATAAAATAGGTTCACTCCCAGCCTGATTTACATATTTAAGCAGTCGCTCCATGATGAGCCAATCCGGAATCAGAGGAGTAGGGCGCGTCATAAATATGAATTAAGTAGGAAGAACTCTAGCCAATAGTGGTGTTACGAGGCGTGGCGCTTATTAACATTTGACAGCTGCGAAAAAGTACAACCCTTGTCCAGAGGAGAGATGGAGAATGAGAGAAGTTGAGTGTTCAGCTGATTTTTTTTGCTAAGTCTCGGTCTCAAACTGAGGATACGGTAAAATATGACGGAGAAAATGGCGAATATATACTGAGCATTAACCCCTACTACTAGGGGTAACACATGCGAAGACGGTTGGTGTATTTTTCCTCCCGCGGTGTCTGTAGAACAGTAAGCCGATGCAGCGGGCCTTCTCGTTCCCCGTGGCCGGTGAGCGGAGCCGCTACAAGGAGCGGCTGGAGGCGAGTCTAGCCGGGTTGTTGGAGCTGGAGGTGCTCAAAGAGCGCCAGGAAGGCCTGGTTCTGGGGGCTCTGGCTCTGGGGGACTCGGGAGGTGGACGGCCGGCGTGGGGGCTCCTCCGTCACGGCTTTAGCCTCTACCCGGGTAGGGTCGGAGAGCACACGGCAGGGGCTGAGCAGCAGGTAAGAATCGTGCGGGTTCTGTGACGTATGAGGGAAGTCACCAGGTACTTCAGCCAGAAGCTAAAAGTACATGTAGTCAGCTTACTGTAAATAACGTTCAGTCTGTTACAAGTAAAACTACGCCAAGTGAAGTGGTTCTTGGGTTAGTCAGTCCGGTGTTCAGAATTTTTTTCCTACCAGTAGCATAAAACTAGAGAAAACATTGTAATTTTTCACAATATTTATTAGAATAACAGCGATTATGAAAACATATATGCATCTTTTTGCAAACTGTAGGTATTGCAAGCCTCGTGAGTTAATATCACAAAAGAAAATGCGAATGCTATTCTAATCTCCAAAGCTAGCAGCATTCAGACTTCACTTAAACATACTGACATAAAAAAATTACGATACTGTTCATCAGCCTAGTTCGCATAAAATAACAACGCATGATTCGGTTTGCACATGCGCAGTTAACTTTGGTAGGAAATTTTCATGGGTAGGAGAATATTTCAAAACACCGGCACAAGGAGTGAAAAGTCAGCCCAGGCAGCTCCGTTAAGGTGCTAGTGGCTGTCTGCTGCTCACTTTCCACAATTTACATTAGAAAAAAAGTTTTCCGTCACGTGGTGCATACGTTTTTAATTTAATTTTAATGTAATTTTGGTTCTCCGAGTTAAAGCATACATTGTTTACATCAGGACAGTTTTCCGTGACGTGGTACATAAAAAAAAAATCTTAAAAAAATAAATAATAGTAAGCTTATAGACTCAATGGACTAAAACATATAGGGACATAGTAAAATAGTCACGTGTGTTTGTTTAAGTAAAGTTAGGCCATGAAGAGAAAATGATAAATACATTAAAACGAAATTAAAAAAAATGTTTATAAACATTTAATGCTGTATGAATAAAGGCTAATGAACTCATGTTTTGTGAGCTGCAGCTTTACCCACCCACTCTCATTAGCTCTAAGGTGTAAGAACTCCGCCCACAGGTGACCTACAGATAGCTGAGCATTAGCAGGAGGACCCACACTAACCGTGTGTTTATGGGTGACTCTCACTAGCAGCACTGTTTACAGTCAGTAACAAGAGAACCTGAAGTGTGCCTTTGTGCATTCATTCATAAAATTCAGTATTGGTTTTTTGTAACCAAGTCAGTGTGTGATAATATTTAAATTTGTGAGTAATTGAACCCATGCTTCATTATTGCTACTCGTATACGAGAATGAGAGAATGTCATACAAATACAACTTTTGATTGGTCTGTCTGTTTTCTACTTTTCATTAGTTTGGTTTCTAAGTGTTTTGAACTGCTCCTTGAGAACTATCTGAAGCACCCAGCAGTTGTACAGGATTCTGTATCTAAGAGCTGTGTGTTCCTCTGGCCTAGACAGAAGGTTTTTTTGGGATACGTAAGGTTTGTTATCTTTTTCGCATGCAGAGAAAGACGGCTGCAGTAATTTAATCTCGTTGTTTGAGTATGTGACAGGCCCTCGTGGAAACAAGCGGGGGGTCTTTGTACCGGCAAGCTACCATGTGTTTGTGTGTGTGCCTATCTGCGTGTGTGTGGGGCCCAAGAGGCTATCTAAGCCAGAAAAGATATGCAGTAGGCCTTCTGCTCAACACACACACCAGTTTATTCCTGGCAACATGACGCTGACAGCAATCTGACAAGAAGCAACAGCTGGGAAAGCACCAGTCATACTGTCCAAATTCCGTGTGTGTGTGTGTGTGTGTGTGGGTGTGTGCATTGTGAAGAAAATGATCTCTCTGAGCAACTGTGACGGTGGGCCGTATGCTTGCTTCATTGGTATTCCTTCTCACATCCAGCTGCTGAGAGTGTGAGCGTGACTGTGTGTAGACTGAGGCTGAAGTGTTGTTGAGTTCTGATCGATGGCTCCTGAACGAGGCAGTAGATGTTTCAGCTGGTTCAGTGGGCTCCTTGAGGATCAGTTGCTCTGGGTGCAAACTTTTTTTTTTTCCACCTTGAAGTAAGCACTTCCTGTGTAGCATTTGATAAATGAGAGGTCTTGCCCTGTGGCTCACAAAAATCATTTACTAAGGAAGTCAATTGTGATAAATGTTCCTCAGGACTTTAGAGCAGAAAGTTATGAAGAGTATGAAGTTATTTTACGTTTTGGTATGACATTTTAGTATAATATTTGTATATACCCAGTTCTTGACGTGAACCATGGCAGAAAATCATTTTAGCTTTTAAAGTAAATATGAGTCACAGTGCATTTTGCTTCAGTACGGTGGTGTTTCTGAATGAAACATTCTATCGCGGCCGTCTCTAAGCTAGCGGAGGGCATTTGGTTTGAGATGGGTGGGGGTGGTGGTGGTGGGAGGTGAAACAAGATATTTGTTAATATTATTTTTCCTGCCCACTGGTGCACAGCAGCATAGCCAAAAGTCAGCAAAAAAGTTACTGGCAGAAGTCTTTATGATTTGCTAGAATATAACAGGGAAAACATGATTTCTGCATAATAATAAAATTAATTGTGCCTAATATGTCTAGGTATATTATTGAACAAGGTGAAACAGGTCAGTTTTGAATTCAAGCTGACTTCAGTAATACTAATAACCATCTACGTTTAGCAGTTATCTCTGTTAAAAAATCAAAGTTATGAGCCCAGTGCTACAGTCTCCCCGCAAGGCTTGTGTACATTAATGATCTAATGTTCACTGTTCAGATTATAGTCATTTCAAGGGATGCTTCATTGTATCTTAATCATATCTTTAATGACAGATAATTACTTTAAAAATGTTAACACTTTACATGTTTAAATTGCAGTAATATTTTAAACTGATATTTGAAGAATATAGTATTTTTTGGAGAGCTGGATGTTTAGGTGACCCTGTACTGTGCTGAACATCTGCAATTAATTTATTTGAAGTTTGTAACCTTACGGTAATAAATGTAGTAATCATAATAGTAGTAATAATAATAATAATAATGGTAGAGTTAATCACAATTTTTACATTGTATAAATGGTTAGATATTGGCATCAGCACTGGCAGATTTATTCTCATGCATCCCATGTGATTTCATTTTTCAATTACTTTTTCCGTTTTAGGGTCAATAAGGTTAAGATGAGCTGTTCGAGAAGTCTAGCAGTAGAAACCTGTGGTGAAATGGATCCAGTGGGTATTGGTGCTCTTTAAACATTCTCAGTATTTGTGAGTTTTACCAGTACCACAGTAATACAGCTGTGAACATTTTGGTCACTGACATCATCCTAGAACAAAAGGGTATTTTCATACCAATTTTACCCCAACTTTTCCACAGCTTGTTTAGTGGGCTATAGGCTGGTGTCTGGGCCGTGGTTGCTGGCTAGAGAGAAGAATGGTGCAGTAAGTGTTAGTTTGCAGCTGTAATTACCACCATCAGCCAGTCTCTTGACCAGCCTAGCACTGAAGGAGCAGAAGAACAAGTGAACATGGAGATGATAATTGCACTGTTCAAGAAAATCTTGTTTGTGTGAGTCTTCCTCGCAGTCCAGTTAGACCATGTTACCATGACAATGTGAGATTGTGCCATTGTGTTAAGCGAACAGGCTTTGAGTGATTTTGTCCAGGGTCAGGGGGATGGGCGTGTTTGGGGTGTATGGTTGGGTTTCCAACTCTTATGGCTGTACTAGACGTCTACAGTATGTGAGGGTGTACTGGAGTGAGCAAACTTTGAAATGGAAACGCACGCTTCCTCTCTTTACAACATCTACTCAAACATTTTTGACAGACCAATGATGACGTTGTACCACTGCGTCAGTCGCTCACTTCAGCAAATCATTATTAATGTGACACGTTTGCAGCGTAAAGTCATAAGTGTTCCATTTTTTTCAGCACATCTGTTCAGTGCTATGTTTATGTAGACTGGATTTGATAGTAAGGAATTTCCTCACAATAGCTCAGTGCCTCGACTTCGGCCAAATTGTCAGTCACTGATGGCTGCAGTCATTCGTCAGAGACCAACAGCACCATAGATGGACTCGACTGTGTGATGGAATCTGGAAGTGTTGATAAGAGTATGTTGTTGGTGCCTTGTACTGCATATTTCTTTGCAGTATCATGGCTAGAGGATTGTCCCAGAACCATTAGGACCAGAGTTCCAATTAAACAGCATGCAGTAAACTGCAGGAGTAACAGAGACTTTGATGCACACCAGATATGCAATAAGCATTAGTCATTGTCTCTAGATGTTAATACAACCTACACTTACTGTCCTGCAGCATAACTGATTCAGAATTTAACTAAGAAATGTTGCACCAATCATCTGTTTAATAAATGGATGCATGCATAAATGTATGTTTGTATGTATGTTTGTAATTGCACTAGCTATATGCCTTAGATGAATAGTGGTTATATGCACCCAACACATTTTATTTTGACAGATATGTAGAACTCTGGAGTAAATAATGTTACTAGTACACAAGAGTAGTCTTCGTAATCTGCAAAGCTCCAGATTGTAACCATTTTCTAAATCATTCTAAAACTAAACCATTTAGTTACATATTCAGCAGAACATGCACACCATTGATTTGTTGTTTGAGACACTACTGAAGATGAAAAGTCTGAGAAAATGCACATGTTGAGTGACACCTGTGTCAACGGTGTGTGTCTCATGCATGAGAGTTGGCAACCCTGACGATATGAGAAATGCTTGAGTTTTTTTATAATGAAATTACTGAAGTTGCCAGAATGTTACCTGGTCCTACCTGCTGTCCCTCTGTACTAATACTAGGGCATTTTCCTCTACTACACAAATCCACTATTCTATTTTTCCTTTAAAATACAACAGCATGTTGTTATTTCTGTAAATTGTCAATTTATCAAAGTATTTGCCAAAATATACAGTTTTAAATGGAAAATAAATGAATGTTTGTCATTGTCTGCCAATTGGGGGCTTGCCTAAAGTTTGTGCTGCTGCTAAAATTCCTAAAATCCTTCTAATGGCAA
Source organism: Arnoldichthys spilopterus (assembly GCA_037974385.1). NCBI lineage: Eukaryota > Metazoa > Chordata > Actinopteri > Characiformes > Lepidarchidae > Arnoldichthys > Arnoldichthys spilopterus. Next base: position 5,749,843 of record JBBPDA010000037.1, read on the forward strand.
AAGTTCATCTGGAGCCCTGTAATGCCTAAGTAAGTTTCATTTTAGCCATTAACATTACTGGTAACTAATTCCCTTGTTTGTGTTTTTTGTCTCATCTTTAAACTTCAGCACTGCAAAAATTAAATCGAGTTGATTTATCTGATATTTTATGAGATTAATGTTCGAACATTGTAAGATTTATGTAGCTAAAGTGATTGTTTTGGCTGTTAATTTAATTGGTTTCAAGCATTACTTTTCTTATCTGACAATAGATGAACACAGCTTCTTCATACAAAATAGTACTTACAAAGTGATGGAATTCAGATAACATTAAATATAATATGAAATATATGAACTAGATTTATTTATCTTAACAAAATATCGTTTTTTGCAGTGACCAGAAGACTCTCAAACAAAACTCACACTTCAGTTACGCTAATAGATAGTGGATGTACTTGCATCCACTACCTATAGTGCAGGGAACTGGAGTATTGTAGGAATTTTTGGACCTGATAATCTTCTACTTGCACTCAAATGTTTTGCTAGGGTACTTTAACTACTTTTTCAGTCATTATTTAATTACATTAACAATACTTTTACCTGAGGAATGGTTTAGGTTACTCAGCCCTCTATTCTCATCATAATCATGATGACACTCTACATACATTAGCTCTTTTGTTTCAGCTTGTCTCTGGTAGAACAGTGTGGATTGACTTAGGTTGTGAGAGGAGAAGCTCTGTGGAGAAACAAATGACCATTGAGGCGGGGGTCTCACAGGAGCCCCTAACCGCAGAGCTTAAGCCAACACTTGCATGAGCTCATTTACACGAACACTCGGCAGCAGCAGCTCTTAAGGCTGGCGGCACAGGCAAAAGCACACTTTAGAAAAGATATTTTACATTTAATATATCTTTTTGAAAGCTTTCTTCCTTCAGAGCATGTGCTGCTAACTTATGGTAGAGAGTCACAGTGATTGGAGCTACAGCTGATATATACGTGATATATACACCATTGTGTAATGAGTCTAGAGAATCAAAGCAATGACTTTTTGATGCACATCTCAATTTCTGTACAAAGAAAATGTTCCTACTTAGAAGTATTGTGTAAGAGCTTTTGCTGAAAGCTCTGATCTCATGGCGATGAGCAGTATGACCCAGCTCCCCATAGTTGGGTCTTTCTAATGCACATGCTCAAGCAGCACAAAAATATGGTGAATGAAAGTCACAAATTCTTTCAGTCCAATGATTTTACCCCCTTAAAAAGTCCTTATTCTTCATCTTTTGCAATTTGAACATTTAGATTATAAAATATGATTAATTTTTCAGCACTATGCTGCATCTGTGTGATGTTGCAAGCTGGAAAACTTCAATTTTACCTCTTTCACATTGCACTTCAATGGCCATGAAACTCCTACGGAAATAAATGACTTGGAATTCTGGATCATACATGAGTTCGAGACACCAACAGATGAACTGTTCCATCAGCAAAAACGCATGAAACTTATCAGTGAATGTGAAAAATAGCTACCTGATGCGCTTCTATGGGATCTATGTGCCCTTTAATAACCCGAAGAACATGCAGCCTTTTACAGTGTTGTGAATATTTGTGTGGGAAACTGGCCTATACTGTCTATCAAACTACACTGTTTTATTTTTTCAGTTCTTGGTACTGCAATATGAATTAAGAGTAAAAAGTGAACATGGTGAACATATAAGATGCCCAAGTTCAGCACCTCAGTTGTCCATAAGGGTCTTGGGCACAATGAAAAGTCCCTCAGTTCCAATGGGGCCACAAGCATCCTGTCACTCCTACGTGTCATTTTGCACTTAAGCGTGATTGAATTCAATGTGTGGGTTTTTGTGGGTGTTGGTGTAGCAGCAGCCTTAAGGGGACACGTTTATGTTGTTGTTGTAACAAAACCTTGTATCTCTAAAGTGATGAATTTACAGATGATACTAATTTTGGATTATTTATACTGGTCTGTTAAGCATGAAATGTTTACACGCTGTTAAAGGTGCATTCACAGGGCTTTTAAACAGTGTGAAAATCAGTGGTGAGGTTTTAGTGTGATGGTAAAATTATAATGAAACAGGGTTATATTAATTATTTGACTGTTAATTTTGCCATTCTTTGGCATGTTGCTCTTCAGCCATGTTGAATGAAACGACAGCCATACAGACAGTTGGAAAGGAGCAATCAGGTGACAGTCAGTAAAGCTAATTTAAGGGATGAGGTGAAGATACAATCTCCTATTCATTCATAGACAGAACATTCTGTTCCTTTGCTTCCCAGACAGCCCTCTGCATTCTAATGCTGTATGACTGAACGCAGTGACGGGATGCCACACTGAGTCACACTCCCTTTCTCACTCATCTGGCAATCCTACAATCTTTTGCACACTCGGGGTTCAGCACACATACGCGCAAGAGGTCACGAACCTCAGCGCTGTCTCCACAGACACACTCACATAACAGAGACCATTAAAGTAATGGGAAGCGAAGAATAAGACAGGATTCATTGTTGAAGCTGACTGTTTATAACAAGCCCAGTCCCTCACACACTGAATACATGCATTTAGTATTCGGCTGCATCAGTGGCCACTTTGCTCCCTGTGGTGTGTCTAGGGTTGCCACATCAGTCCTGTAAAATTTGTGGGCACTTGATCAGTGGCTTGATGCAGTTGAATGCAGATGTTTGAACACCCCCTCTTTTGAGGAAGTATACTTACTTGTGCTCAGATAATCAATATAGCATTTGACCATTGTGCCCAAACGTTTGCACACCACAGTAGAGGTTTATTCAACTACAGAACATAATCTCATTTGTGTTGCTGTGTCTTGTGTCTTGATTAAATAAAAAGAAGCCGTTTTAAAGTTCATAAGAAATGTTAACACCCCAACACACTTCTGTTCAGCAATGGAATTCAAATTTTATATGGACAGACAATCAAAATCCACATTCCAGGAACTTTCTGGACAGGTGACAACTATGTGCATCATACACAGCTTTTTGCTTAAAAATTCATACAATGAAGTGAATGGTATGGGTATGCGGAAGGTGCTGTATAAATTTAATGTAGTTGTTGAATAACTGGAATATATTGATAAAAAAATAATGAAATGTAAAGGCCAGGGACGTTTCACTGTAGCAGATTGTATTTGCTGTTCATATTTGCTGAACTTCTCTGATATTTCATTTATATGTCCAGTTCACTTTATTAGTTTATTTTAAATCTATTCATCGAATGATATTAGCAGGACAAACTTTAAGTCCACTGCTTTTGCTAAGTTTGCATTGTCTGTGTGCATGCATGCGTGTGCGCATGCATGTGTGTGTTTGCAGGGTTTGATGGCTGTTCTTCAACAGCAGGTCGGTGATTTGAGGGTGGATACAGAGAGCAGCTCAGTGGAAAACCCGACTGAAGCAAGAGACAGTGGACCAAGATCAGGTACTCCACAACTCCAGTCTGATACTAAACCATCTAAATAGTTGGTAGCTTTGTGACTTCATTTCTCCAGTAATGCTGGTCAGTGATGAGCTTGCATTGCTTCTACATTTAATTACATGCTTGCCTACTTGCCTTTGGAAAGCTTAATGGATCATTTTGAGCAAAAGAGGTACTTACATGCATGAATAAGAACAATAAATAATGAAGGGTACAAAAGTTCTCTGGCTACTTGAATTACACAACATAATCACTGTTGATTAGCCTGTTTCTAAACTAACATACCAGTTAAAAGTTTGGAATCTTAAGGTTAAGGTTAATCTTAATCTCATTTTGAGTAAAAGGCTTATTCCTAATGCAATTTTAAATTGTTTCCAAGAAATATACAAATAGGGGCCCTGGTGCCTATGAACAAAATGACTTCTAAAACAAACAAACCATCAAAATAAATAAATAAAAGACAAAACTTATTGTGTGTGTGTGTGTGTGTGTGTGTGGTCAGGTTTCTATGAACACAGCAATAATCAGTCTCCACAGGACTCTGGTGAACTTTCTCCCAGGACCACATTCCCCACTGGATTGCCCAATGCCAATGAAAGAACCATCTCTGCAGGTGAGTGGGCCTACTCAAGCCATCTCTCTCTGAGTGACTGTCTGTCTCTCTCTCTCTCTCTCTCTCTCTCTCTCTCTCTCTCTCTCTCTCTCTCTCTCTCTCTCTGTGTGTGTAAGAACAGATTTCCTCTTTTTAACTCTTACCCGTTCACCTCACTTTATTCAAGGGGTTAAGCTGGTAACCTTTAATTTTATCAGATGGAAATGCAGGCTGCACACACATCTCTTGTTCAGTCATGAGATTTGCTGTGCACTGAGATTTCACTGTGCACACAGATTCAGCACACAGAGAAAGAACCTGTGTTTAAGTGCAAAAGAACATCACACACTAAAGCTGCATGATATGAAAAAATACCATATTATGATAACATTTCTACATGTTAATAGTGCAGTGTGCCTTGCAATACACCAGTCAGCCATAACATTAACATGACCTACCTAATATTGTGTAGGTCCCTACCTTTCTCTTTGTGCTGCAGTATCACTTGTGTGGGATCAAATCCATGACCCTTTTGCTGGCTCAACAGTTGTCCTTCCTTGGATCACTTTAACAACTGCATACTGGGAACACCCCATTAGTCTTGCCGTATTGGAGATACTCTGAACTGGGCATCTAACCTTCACAAAGTCACCTCTTGTCAAAATCGCTTCTGACCGTTATACTTGCTCACATTTACTGCTTCCAATAGATCAACTGTAAGAACTGACTGTTGACTTGCTGCCTAATTTATCCCACTCCTTCACAGGTGCCACTGTAATTAAATAATTAGATAATTACTGTTATTAATTTTACCTGTCAGTGGTTTTAATTTTTTGGCTGATCAGTGTGTACGAAAAGCACATTTAATTAAAACGTTTCAGCAGGTTTATGGTTTATGTTAGTTGGGTCCCTTAAACATCTTACAAGGAAACAGCCATGGAAACTCTTTAGGATCATCTGTGATTGGTCAGGATGCTCACAGCACACAGTCAGATATTTTGTGAGTGATTTGTTTTGAGGCGCATTGCATATTACACCCATTATTGCAATGCATAAGACACATTTTGATATAATGATTGATAAACAGTATATTGTGGAGTTCTAACGCATACTCCCATGCTTCATAATTTACTTTTTAAACGTTGCCAGGATTTTTGTCATTATTTTGTATTATTACCCAGTGGCGTGACTGCTTCAACAGTCTCTTCAAGCAAAAGCAGCCAATTTGCCATCAAACTATGTAGATAACTCATAAGCTACAGTCATACCCTCCCAGCGAGAACACAGCCAACTGTGTCCTCTGGCATTACTGTATAATAGTCTAGCTAGAATTCAAGCCTGAACAAAAGCTGTACAGTACACTGCATTGCTATAAAGCACTTTCCTAGGCAGGGTTGTCATAATACCCGAATTTTGATACACAGTGGTTGATACCACATGATGCTGTGAGAAAAACAATGCAAAACATTCATTAGTGTCTAAATACCAAACTTGACTGAACAAAACTTTTCAAATGGAAACAAAATACAATGTCTGCCTGATGCCAGCTTATTGAAGTACGTTGAAATAATTTTTAAAACAATTAGAATATTGGTTTATTTGCAAAATTGCAGAATCAAACGTTCACTCTAGTGTATTGGAATTAAAGAAACCGATTGTTAAAAAAAAATTTATGTTTATGCAACTTGCTAACATTTGCTAACATTGCTAACAAACCCTAGAAGTCATTAGTGACCCAACTCTTTTGCATGAAAACATCCCCAAAAGTTCTCTCACACCACTTAAACTGCACCCAGTGTTTTATTACTGTGGCACAGACTTGTCGATGTGGTTTAGAAGCTATAAAAATGAACAATGCTTGGATGCTATGCAAGAATCATTTTCACTAGAAAATAAATCTGGACTGGCAGCAGGCCAGTCAAGCACACACTACTGTTGTAGCACATGCAGAATTGGGTCTGACACTGTCCTGCTAAAATCCTAATATCTTTGATTCAGTCTGGATGGTTGTTGGCAGTAAAAGACTACGCTACACACCCATCTTTATCTGCAAAGACTGAGTCTTTGACAGATGCTACTTTTATACCCTATTATGATATTTATTTTGGTTCTGTTTACAGGGGATGCATTTTTGGCCAGTCGTGATGGACTACAGGCCAATGTGGGGCGCTGTCTTGTTCCTCGCTCACTCTCAGCCCCACAGCCACCCCTAACGGGCATAGTGGAAAGAGGAGGAGAGGGAGAGCAGTGGTTATGGGCAGTAGGTGATGCAGCAGGAGAAGAGGACTTCCAGCCAGCTCAGCGTGTGGAGACCTACATCCTGGGCCTGATCCAGCGCCGCCTGCTCACAGCGAGGCACTGCAAGCCCCGCACCACCCTGAGCCCTGAAGCCAGAGGAGTGGTAAGGCAGAGCAGCCTTTGCTGCAAGGAGTCTCCCTTTGCCCCAGAGCGAAATAAGGCTTCCCCCAGCCCTGAGATGTCACCAGCATGGGCATCGTATGGCCTAGTAGAGGAGAGGCTTGGAGGTCTGTCGCATGAGGAAGCACTCTCCCTGCACTATTCCAGGCCTCCTGCGCTAGCTGGAACATGCTCCTCTTCGTTGGACTTCCCCTGTGGAGCTCTTGAGGCCAGTAGCAGCGAGGCAGACTCACCCCAAAACTACCAGGCCCCACACTCACCCTCCTCAGATGAGCAGCTGGTGAATGCCCAGTACATTCCAGCACAGCCATGCCGGGCTCCAGCCCGAGCCAAAATGCACCGCGCCCACTCCGCTCCCAAAGCCAACCGTCCCACCCACTCTCCTGAAAGAGCAGAGAGAGCTCAAGCCAAGCCACGGGCTGTTCCAAAGAAGTGCCGTTTCACAGAGGAAAAGGCCGGTACCAAGAAGCCTGGCCGAAGGGCCTGCCGCTCACAATCCGAGAACAGCTTGCTTGGCCAGAAGGGAGCAACTGAGCGCAAGTACAGCACAGTGGAGCGGGACAACGGAAGGGCCAGCCAGCCCAAAAGCCGCCGCACTCAGGGTAGTCTGGGACATAGGCGCTGGCGCTCCACTCTGGAGCTCAGCCAGGATGAGGCAGAGCCTCCTCCCCCACCTGAGCAGGCCACCAGACGTTCCCGGAGACCCCGTCCAGCTCCACCTCCGTACCCCTATAGTCAAGCTCCACAGCACCTTCATCATCCACACCACTTTCAGCATCATCCCCACCTCCATTCTCAGGACTACCTGCCATGCCGGCCTGAGGGGGGTTATAAGCATGCAGGCCCTGTGGATTGGGAGTCCAGTATGAGTGAGGGTGAGTCGCCAGGTTCCAGCTCTATGTCCAGTGACTCAGATGAGAGTGGAGGACTGGTATGGCCACAGCAGCTTGCACCTCAGCTGACACCGCCCTCCCCTCCTGCTCCTCCTGGAGCGCCACTACAAACCAAAGCCTTAGTTAAGATCAAAGCCTCCCATGCTCTCAAGAAAAAGATCCTGCGCTTTCGGACTGGATCCCTCAAAGTCATGACCACCGTCTGAGCTACAGGGTATGGCAGTGGTTTTCTATCCTGATCCAGAAGTACATGCATATTTTAAGAGCTTTGTAAAGCTTACATTTGACCAGTTATTGACATTTCACTACGGCAGGCTCTACTCCTAGTATTTTCTAGTCCACAGAAAGGTATCTATACCTAGAGTAGGGGCAGTGACCCCAGACCTGTTTATTTTTGGTGAAGGTGCACCCAAAACTCCCTGTCAGGTTTATACATTGGAAACACACCTGGTTCCCTAACACATCAACTTCAACTCAAAAATAGCTGCTTAATTGACTGGTTCGTTGTATCGGGTGTGTTAGTGCACCAAAATATGTAGGGCAGGTACTCCTGGATCAGAATCAGGAACAACTGAGGTAGAGGATCTGAAATGATCTCATGCTTTCATGAGGCCTATTGTAAGAGCATCTTAGGTTAGACTTCTACAGCTTGAATAAAAGCAGATGATCTGTCTCAAATTTATAGAGAATCACCCCTGTACATATCTGTCTATGCATTTAAAGATGTTTGTATTTATGAATGTACTCTGTAAATAAAAATCTGGAACCGTGTCATTAGGATGTTTGTGGTTAGAGACAGACAATGGTTGGTGTATAAATGTGTAGAAGAAATACTCCTGCTTGTAACATTCCCACTATAGAACATAATTACAACTTCATTTCAGTCACAGCCACCCACAGAAAAGTAGTTTAAGCTGTTCTGCACTGAGGAAGAGACAGGGAAGGGTCAGTGAACCAAGAAAAGGAGAAGAGATGGTCCAAAAGCCTGCCCTTCCCAAAAAGATCTTGACAAAAGAAAAACGCAAAGTATAATTCAGAAGAACACTGTTCAGCTTGTGTTACTCTTGGACCATTCAGAGAGAGCGACATTAAATATCAGAGCATATTAGATTTTATCTGCACTATTAATGGCAATTGTCCCAGCAGCATTCTGTGCATTGTTTTTGGTTGAACTTGGACGGGGTGGTGAACGGTTTTGTGAGAAGTGGAGCAGCAGAGCGTTGTGGGTGTTCCATAAAGGCGAGCGTGAGGAAGTTGACTACTGCAGCCTTACATACACAAGACTTTGGCCACCCACAGCACAGAGGAACAAGTCTGGAGGATTTCTAGGGTGCAGGTAAAGGGGTTATAGGCTATTTTTAGAACTTGGGGTAGCTTACTTTCATGTGTACCACAATGTGGGAATATTAATTACTTTCCTATGCTGTGAACTCCATATATCACAAAAAGAACAATAACGTAGTTTTCAATATATCTTGCGCTATCTATACATAGGCATTCTGGCCTAAATGTTTTCCTTGCTCCCAACACAGTTAAATGCAACTATTCAGCTAATTAACAAGTCTCCTGGATTTAAGTGGTTATTTAAGAGCAGGGATAGTACTGAAATGTGAAGGACAGGGTCAGAAAACAGACCTAGGGTGGCACCAGTTGACAAAAATGTTGTCTATCACAACACCCCTGAGTGGGGGATATGGAGTGCAAGGTCAGCCTAAGAGGTCAGAGTTTGGGGTTGCTTTGTGGGATTGGGGGTAGAGTAATGGGCAGAAAGAGAAGGACACGGCTGTTTTCAGTAAGGTCCAAACCTTCAGAAGAACACACCTCCACATTAACACTTACTTAGCCCTAAGTAGAGATGATTAACCCCAGCGGCACCATAATCAATCTCTCCCTTAAATTCCCTTTATTTAGAGAATTTTTCTCCATTGTGGACACATGACGTAAGTGCTACTCATGCAGAGCACTGAAATTTCTTAAAAGACATGCAGATGGTACTGCCTGTATTTGAGTTTGCCATAGCAGTTTGTGCTTTTAGGTGAGAGGAAGAACAGCAGGACCGGAAAAGGAGAAACTCCTTAATCCAGCCACTACCCTGAATGAAAGAGTACTTGCTAAATGCTAGCATGAATGACCTTAGAGCCCTATTTAACGCAACAGTTAGGTTTAATCACTTACCATTGCAAGACTGCTCTCAGCAACTCTTTATTACAGTAATATGGTGTAGCACATATTCAGTCATATTGTTTTTAAAGGGTGGTCTTGCAATATCTACACTCATTTTTGCATTGTAGCTAGCCTTAGGTTCACCTCTAATTTGCACATGAATATGTGAAAGTAATCAATTCCAGGAAAACTGCAAAAATTATTAAGTAATAGACTAATGAACTTCAATGACCATGCTAGGTCGTAAGCTCAGTCAGTGGTGCAATTAGTTGCAGGTGATCCATGACACATAAAAGTATTTGCGGGTTGTGGTTCATTCAGCAGGCTGTCAATGCTCTCTTAAGCAGAGTTTCTTGCTTCTCAGAGTCTGTCTTTGGACTTGTTCAACCAACAAAATATAGAATCAGAGGGAAAACATGAGTTTGCCTCAAATAAAAAAGGAAAAATGATGCCCATTTATGGACACAGATTCTGATGTGATAGTATCTGTCAGTATTGGTGAATTCCAGCTCTGCACGTGAACAAACTTTTTCACAAAAGTTGGCAAGAATTCTTGCCCTGAGCTATCAACAGGCCGAGCTCTGTGGCACTGCTGAGATGAAAGAGTTATCTTTTGTCACACTAGAGATGAAGTAGGGACTTTATCTGACTTTCTGCAGGGGTGTGATGCAGTGACCACATTACAGGCAAAAGGAAAGAGAGTGAGAGGAGCTTGGTGACCACAGTTGGATGGTGCTGCTGTGAATAAGACCGCCGGGCCCTCGCTCATCCAACCTTGCCTTTAACTCCAACCTCAATAAACTCTGTGAAGAAAGAAGCTTTGTGCTCTCTCTCTCTCTCTCTCTCTCTCTCTCTCTCTCTCTCTCTCTCTCTCTCTCTCTCTCTCCTCTCTCTCTCCCCATCTGGACGTGGTTAAAGAGGCTCCCTTCAAGGCCAAGAACCTGGAGAATTTCCTGTAAAAGGGGGAGGGGCAGAGAGGGAGTGAAACGAAGACAGAAACAAGAAATTAAAAGAACGGGGGGAAAGGAGAGTTTTAGCAAGACAATCCCTGCTCCACATCTGGCTTATATTAGAAGGAGGAAAGGGGGGCTGGGGTGGGGTAGGCTGTGATCAGAAATAAATGGAAGAAGGATGCGTGAAGGACTGAAAGGAAAATGTAACTATATTGTCAGCCCTTTGTTTAAGTTGGGCCAACACATTTCTTTTCCTTTTTATTCCTTTCATTCTCCTCATCTATTTCTTATAGTCCCTCTGTTATAAGCATGAATGCACATACTCATAGAAGCCTCGCTTTCTTCATTTTCCCTTAAAGCCATTTACAGACCTGGACTTAAGTTATGTGTGTTTGAAGCTGGTTGAGTCTGTATACATACCACAGTCTGGGAGCTGGGCCAGACAGAGCAATGAGGGAAAGAGAGGGGGCACAGAGACAGACAGAGAGAGAGAGAGGGAGAGAGAAGAGAGGTCTCTGGTATAAGTCACATTTCAGACAGCTGCTCCATATCCCGCCAGTGTAGGCCCAAAACCCAGTCCCAGTGCACAGCCCCGGAGCCCTCCCCCAACAAACTACTCTAGCCAGAGTGTGGGACAGGATGGGGTAGGATGGTATTAGTGGGGGTGGGTGGAGGTGGGCGATAGCAGGTTTAACTTTGATTGACAGACATATACTGATTACTACTGACAGTGTGGTTGTGACCAACTGGGAAGTATTACACAGTTCTTCTGTAAACAGGGAAGGATTGCACAGTCCTTCTGTACCGCATGAAATGATTGTAAGATTGATGAAACTGTGTTTTACATTAATACTTATCGATCAGCCAAAAGAAGTTTGCACTTTTAGTTTTGCATTTGAGCTCGGAGGCTAATGTAGCTACTGTAAAATTCTCGAAGCTTATCCCACTAATTACCATCCTTTAGACAGCCTAGATCATGACACCTCATCATGTGCCTCAAACCAGATCAATTAATGTCAAACCTATACAATATTCCTTACAAAAACTCACACTAAAAAATAAAACAGCACATTTTGACAAATGATCCCACAGTTTTTCCACATGTAATCATATTTTTACATGTATTTGAGAAATAACAGGAAATCTAAAAAAAAAATCTTATTCATCTTTTATCACTGAGGAAAAACCTATTGGATTCAAGGTGCTGCTACGACTGTGCTAAGCTTATCTGATTTTTCTTTCAAAAACACTGGCTTTTGGGTAATTTATGTATTAAGACTTAGGTTCCTCCAGCCCTGGATTCTCTTCCTTCTTACCCAGGACCTTGTATTTCAGACTGTAGTTCCCAGAAGACTTGTGGGGCTGGAAGAAGGCACTGGTCAAAACAGGATTAAGTTCAATTGATTTTCTTGCGCCCCCATGTGACTGGAATAGTAAATTGACCTTTTACAGTGTACATGTCTTTTCCAGGGCAGAAAAGCCAATTAAGTTTAATAAGATTCAAAGGAAGGCAGTATTACAACTCTCATAACACATTTCCCCAGTTTACTTTAGCTCTGCTCTAAGAATATGTTAGACTGGACCAGAATGTAAATGGATGTTCTTGCTTGAGGTGCATTATTTTATGTGAGTGGGGAAGGCAGATTTACTATTAGTACACAGTTGATACTGCATATGACTGAATTTTGTAGCACCTTTCAGGTTTTGGGGTTAATTTTTTGTACTTTTTAAGTTTTTTTTTCAACAAAATATCCTGTTTTTTCAAATAGTATTGTATTTTAATGATAGCAAAGCTCTGCTGTATCCACCCTACATGAACCACAATCCTAGAATCAGAAAACAATCAGGATGATAATTAAAACACATTACTGGATCATTGAATATAACCATATTATGACACTAACCCAATACATGTCCTGAAATCTCTCAAAAAGGAACAAGACCTTAATCTATTTAACTTTTTGGATGAAAACCAAATGTGAATAAGGGGAAATCATGCATACATTCTTTAAAAAAAGAATCTAATAAGTCTAATAGGGAGCTACTGTTGCAAACATAAGAAATAATGTAAACAAGAAATAACAACAAAATGGTTAATTATTAATATTTTTAGCATTTAAAACCACATTTTGAGAAAAATTAGGATAGAGAGGGGCGATAAAGTTTTACAAACCAGCACCAACACTGTCTTTTCTTTTTGTTCACTCCTTCTTAGCTCCAGCTCCTCCAAACTGCCATCTGTAGTCTATAGTGTAGAATTTACTTTATACGGTTAACTATTACTCAAATATAAGATAATTGAACACAAAATGCAGTTTTTAAATTGTGTTTTTTATTATTTAGGGAGAAAAAAATCCAAACCCTGTGTGAAAAAGTGAACCTAATAACTGGTTGGGCCACCCTTAGCAGCAATAACTGAAATCAAGCGCTTGCGATAACTTGCAACGACTCTTTTACAGCACTCTGGAGGAATTTTGGCCCACTCATCTTTGCAGAATTGTTGTAATTCAGCTTTATTTGAGGGTTTTCTAGCATGAA
>JBBPDA010000037.1:5785732-5802054 GCA_037974385.1 Arnoldichthys spilopterus
GTTGAAAAGCAATGTCTGACTTTTATTAGTTACATTTCATAGAATTTTTATTTATTATTACTTTTGTCTGATTAAAGATATTTTTGTGACCATTTTGAGTTTTTCTTTCATTGACTGAAGGGTACCAACAATTTTGTCCATGTGTGTACCTGACATTTGCTCTGATTGGCTGCCCTGTATTGTGCTTTGTTTAAAAAGTAGTGCTAACTGACACACTCCTACTTTTATCATGGATGGGCTGTGCTAAACTGCTGTAGGCTGAAGAGGAGGATATACTGTATGTAAACGCATTACTGCATTACTGACGTTACAAAAACAGTGATTTATAAATGGGCTGTTCTTGTAGTGTAATTTCCATATATTAACAGCATGGGTTGGGGAGTGAACAGTAAGTTTTAAATAGAAAGTGTTAACATTCTACATTTAAACTCTTTTATTAAAATGAGAAATTTTCCCAAAAGTTCCCTTGAGCAAGGTAGTGTAGGATCAAAGGATCAAAGATTGTGTAACATTGAAATAGTGCAGATGATGTCTGAGGCTTTAATTTGTCAGCTGCGGACAAAAAAATATACTAGGCTTCTGGTTGATATTACAGTGTTCATGTGACTTTATTCCAGAGTCAAGTGTGGCAGCTCAGGGAGAGTCTGTCAGCTGAAGCTCCAGTGCAGAAAGAGTGCCCCCTAGCCCTGGAACACAGTCCTGCAGAACACTTGATGACCTCAGAAACAGATCAGAGTAACAAGGAAACCCCAGAACTATGCAGGTATATGGTTTATTCTTCTGACCTAGTTTTGCCCTAATGCCTCCTTGCTCTATCTTCCTATGTTACCCTCTTTCCTATCGTTTCATTGCTCTGCTGGACCACCATTAATGATCTCATCCTCACAGACGACTACAAGAGGCTGAGAAGCGAAACAGAGAGCTGGAACAAGAGGTGCAGGCCCTGCGTGAGGAGATCTGCAAACTAAGGGTCCAACAGGAGAAAGGCAAGGCCATGACCTTCAAAGTGACTCCATTACAGAACAGAGGAAAGGTTTTTTTTTATGGTATATGTCTTTGAGCACAGAAGCTCAGTGCTACAATGAATGTTCAGTGGTCATTATCTTCATTATTTACCCAGGCACTAGGTTTACAATATAGTTATACCCCCAGCTCTCCCACCCCAATGTATACAATGAAGCTTTGCTTCACCATGATTGTATATTTTTAAAGCTTTTCCCAGAGATAAGTTACAAATGTGTCATCCAGGAATAGGACAGTGAGAGTTCCAGTCCAGTACACGTCATTCAAAGAGAGCTCAGCGGCCTCACCCAGGCCTCATGACCAGTCAGCATAGCGGCTTCCACTGCCTCCTGCTTTCACACCAACAAGTCACTCATGAAGATACTCTACAGTAACCTCTTTTGCTTTATTTGTGTGGAGCAGGCATCACTCAAAGTCAGTCATGCATGCCATCCCTCAGTCACGCCTCACCTTCTTACTATTGTCCGCCACAGTGGGCCACACATCCCATTTTAAAGTGATGATTCAGCCAGAAATTAGACTTGCATAGTTTTCTCCAAAACATAAATTATAGTTGATCAGCCAAAAACATGACTGGTGTATAAATTTTGCTTCTTCTGTTTTCCACTAGAGCTAGGAGATAATGCAGCTAACCTGTAAGGGGGGGGTGTAGAATTAGCACAGTGCATAGTGCACAGTGCCACAGATTTAGCACAGTGCATGCATAAATCATTACACTTATGCATCAAACAGAATTCAGGCATCTAAAATAGACTTGTTTCAGTGGTTTAGCTGCAAGAATTGACAAAATTAATGTTTTAGACTGCTACAGTTTTTGCTATGTGACATACTGTACATTTGCATAATTTTATACACAATTGTATGCCACAATTGCTTAATTTGAAATAGATCAATAAATTAATCAATGAATTTTAGTAATTATCACTTTCAGCACTCACGTGTGCTGAAAGAAAGGAAACCCACACCGGCAGGATCTCACTAATGTATAATTATAGATGCAAATGTCATGTATATAAAGTAAGATAAAGTGTTTGCTTTTATAAACTGCATTTATATGATTATGCAATTAATAATCAAAATAATCACTAGTTTACTGAAACACACTAATGGGCTCTTTCTCGTTCCGCCACAGAGCTGTGTGTGTGCCTCCCACCTGTCTTTCTGCCTGCTCATTGTGCGGAGCCTTTCGGGGATGTAAGCGTGCCTCTCAGCACCCTCTCTCTCTCTGTGCCTGTGGCTGGCCATCGCATAGCCTTAGTATGTGAGCATTCAAAAAGAACTATGCAGTCATTAGAGCCAGTCAAGCACACATGGGATGTATAATAATAACAAAATCATACTGGTACCTTCATCAGCTCTTTAGATTTAACCAATAGTTCAAGCCAATATTTAATCATGCATTTATTGCACTTTGGAAGAGTAAAATATTGTCATTTTACTCTATTTTAAGCTTATGGTCATACATTTTTTTTCTTTCTAATCCAGCTTAATGTAGTTCCAATTTTTGCATTTTAAAAATGTTTTTTATATTGCCGTTGGTATCAGCATTAGCAGATAGGTACATGAAAAATTTGGGCATCTGCCCACAAACCCCACGTCTGTGCATCCCTAAAGCTGTCATTCATTATCTTTCTCAGCTTACAGTTGTTTTGCAATGACTAAACCATTGATCTGATGTATGCAGAGCTCTGCGGTGCCAACTGCTTGCCATTACCCACTTGTGATGCCTCTACTGCGACACCTGATGATCTTCCACAGGGTGAGTGCTATAACCTATCAAGTGACATTGAGACTACATGACAGCGCTGAAGGGATTTTTTTATGTGAAAAAAGAGAGATGGTTAAAAGCATTAGAACTACACTGGCTACATTCAACTTAGAGGATTCATTACTCAGGTTTGACTTGTCAGATCTCATCTTTCTATATTGCACATTAGCATGAACCCATATGCATACACAATTATTATTATACATTATTATATGACAATCATAAGTGTGCACAGTAAAGTGTTAACATGTCCCGGCATGAGCTTTAGTATTGTGGTCAAATGGCCACCTCATATACAGTGAGGGGTTAAAAGTATGATGCCTTAACCATCATGCACACAGTGGTGTTTGAAGATGACAGCATAATGATATGCGGTTGCTTTTCTGCAAGCAATACTGGGGAATTACACAACACTGAAAGAAACATAAATGGAGTAATGTACCCAGATATGTAGAAATACCCAGAAATGTAATCTCATTTTCCAAAAAAGTAAGAATGTGTGATGTGTTGGACTTCAGTCCTATTAAAATGAATGGAATATTTTGAAAACATGCGTCCAAGAGAGAGACTCTTGAGGAATTGAAGATGGTTTGGAATTGAAGAGGAATGGTCCTAAACTGCAGTGGACATAGTGAGGACTTGCCTAGAAGGTAGCAGGTTCAAGTCCTCACACAGGCACCACTGAGGTTTCCTTGAGCACAGTACCATCCAAATACACTGCTCCTTGGGTGCTGTTGAAAGCTGCCCGCTGCTCCAAGTGTGGATGGGTTAAATGTAGAGGTCACATTTCGTGTGGTGTCCTTTGTGTAATGGGGTGCGTTCACAAGAGAATGTGAGAAATGTCACTTTCACTTTAAAACTGACCAGCAATGCTACAACATGCTAATTACCTTTCCCTATCAGTAATTTTTTTATATATCTCATATGCATATCGATAAATACTTTTTAATTAAAGTCAAAAGATATTACGTGTGTAAATTGGAAATATGCACTGGAAATAACTTACATAATAACATGTCTGAATACTTCTTTACCCTGACTGTATATCAACTGGATGCATCAAATATTTATGTTCACACAAATGTGAAGTCACATTCAGGCAGATTTGTGCCACTTTAGCTGTGATCATACCCTAAATACATATGCGCATATAGCTGACATCATCATCCAATTTCAGCTGAGGCTAACTTGCATTAGTCATCATTTCAGAGTTCAGTTTACATTACTGGCAGATACAGGGCATCTCCAAACATGAACGTAAAACTTCAAGGCAGAAGGTTTGAATGTCAGAAAAATACTAATTGAGCAATTGAACTTTGACCAAACCTTTGTCTCCCTTAGGTGCGTTGGCCACAGGTGACGTGTGAGTCATATCTGCTGGTGTGTGCTGAAGGTGGAGAGCTCCAGATGTGGGAGCGTCACTGCAGCTCCGAACTCTCCTGAGCTTTACAATGAGAAGACCAGCCTGAAGACCAGTCTGACTGTTTGTTTAGGTCCAGTGCTGGGATTCCTTTAGACAGCTTATTCACCACCACTACCCACAAACTCTTACTCACACGGCTGACACCCCAACTGGTTACACTTAAAAGTATTGTATGTGCATGTGGTAGTCATGAGGTTAAACGGCTAGTACACTTAATTTCTTAGTATTGCTGTAGGGGACCTTGCCAATCAGTTTTAACTTCATGTAGGGAAGATTAAGGTTGCACTTTTTGATGAGAAAGGCATGTAGGGTCTCTCAGCATGTATGATACTGCTTTTTCTAAACATTTAAAATAATGAATAACAGCAAATGGATCAAGGTGGAACAGTGCATAGCAGACACTACCACTCACACAAACAAACACTGGCTTAGCTTACAGTCAACCAGAACTGAGGAGAGGAGGCAGAGAAAGACCAGTGAAGCCAGGGTGTGCTGTTTTGATGCACTGCATACTAGAATGAAAATATATTGCAATTTTATTTATATGTATCAAAGAATATTGCACATAAAAGTATAGTTTTTGGGTGAGTGTTACATATTTATTATAGGGCTACTGATTTGTCCTTAAAATGCTTGAGTGAACGTTACTGTTTGTGGCAAAGCCAAAGCATTAGTGGATTATACTCTTAGTAAAGTGTTACAGAGGAGTTGTTTAAAAAAGAAAAAAACAACAGAAAAACAAACACTTAAAAAAGAAAAAACATCAAAAAAAACCAAACACTTAAAAAAAGAAAAAAACAACAAAAAAAATATTCTTGTGCCTCCACATGAATTTAGTTCACTTTCCCTTGGTGAACTTAGAAACTGTGAATTTTGTAATTTTATGGGCATGCTGAAGAACAGTGTTTTGCACTCTGTTGCTTACAGTTTAGAGTAATTATATATGTACAGTTTGCAAATTAAAAGGATATGGACCTTTGGAACTTAAAACGTCAAAACAAAGCAAGAAGGGCTTTATGAAAAATATAGCTATTATTAACAAATATATAAATATTAGACCAGTTCAACAGAACATTTACAGTAATCTACATTTGACTTCTTAAATTATGATCACGCACTTTACTTATAAAGATTTAAGAGTTTTGGAAAGAAATCTCTTTTGTGTATGTGTGTACAGTACTGTGCAAAAGTCAGAGACCACACATCATTCAATTTACAGTTAAAATAGATTAATTGAAGTTGATTTATTTTTCAGGAGCAGATATTTCTGATGAGATTAAACATATGATAATCCATGTGCATAAACACAGGAAAAGTCTAAAGAAAATAAGTGAAATATTAGGAGTTCTCAAAAAAGAAAAATTGGAATCATGCTAGACCAATAAAACTGTCACAAAAACAATAGGCCTACTCAAAGATTTCATTTTCAGAAGTAAAGCCCTATTTATGATTTAGATATGAAAAACTGGTGTTTCCCTGAAAAGACAACTCTGGGATGACACCTTGAGGGTGTGGGTCTGAAAGAATGTCATAGACTCAGACACTTCAGAGTTAGCTAAGCTACAACTGTCAGGATTTTGCCAGTTGCATTCTGACAGGCTGTTTGCACACCTACAACATCATATCTTTAAAAATCATTTGAGAGATTCTTTTTTTGAAGCACTTAGTAGATTTTAGTAAGATATCCTCACGTTTGCAGATGTGTATGTAAAGTTGTTGCCTGTTTTGATGGTGGTCCCATTTTTGACAGTCTTCAATAACATAATGCTGAAACAGCAGTCTGTGGTAGGTGTTTTGTATGTTAGTCAAATGGTATTTTCGTGTCAAAATAGGCAACTCTTGACCATTTTGTGGGATGAAATGCAACAGACTAGATAGGTTGTGCGATTAGAAAGGTCATATAGCAGTCAATAAGCTGTAACTGAGAAAAGGAAATATATACAAAAGAAGAATCTTAAACAAATAAAATAAAGGAGCTTCTGGTGTTTTCAGAGCAATGACCACTCCAGAGCCCAGACCTAAACATTGCTGAATGTGTTTGGGATTTCTTGGACCACAAGAAGAAAAATGTAAACCATCTTCTAAGACTTTGTAGATGTGCAAAATATGTTCTTTGAAAATGGCAAGCCTTTAAAAAGAATGCAAGCTGTTATAATGGCAAATCAATGTTGCATTTAGTTGTCAAGCCTTCTGTGCGAACTTACTGCAATTTTATATAAAAATATGTTTTCTGCTTTTTCCAGACACAAAAAAATCAATATCTTGTGTTAATTGACCAGTTTGGTCAGACTGGAAATTAAAAAAAATAAAGGGTGGTCACTGATTTTTCTACAGAAATATATGTCTGTGTGTTGGTGTGTAATACACTGGTAATTTTTTACTAGTTTCATTTAAAGCAATATGTACTAATGTAAACTCGCAAAAAAGGAATTTTATTAAAATAAAAGCATTTTACTGATTATTTACAGTTCGCTGTCTCATATTTCAGAACATGCGTGTTTGTATTCTAAACTGCATGGTCTTGATGCTGCTCACTAGTGTTCTCATGGCAGCGGTGGGATGATATGGCAACTGTGCTGAGCTTCACATGTAAAAGGCTGCGGCTGGGTATAGCATGAAGGGCGAGATCTGTGGCTGGGCAGGCGTCTCCTGCAGGTGTTTGCGGTAGTACCTGCGCAGGGCGGGGCTTTCGGGGTGTCGCTGACGCATGTGTAGGAAGTACTCATCCGGCCGACTGGAGGTGAAGCCGCAGTCCTCGCACACAAAGATCTTGGAGCGGCGCTGGCGGTAAGCATACTGCTGTCGCACGCCGTGGATCTTCCGCAGGTGTGACTCCAGAGAACAGCGCTGCGTGAAGGCCTTCTCACAAAGTTCACACCTATATGGCCGGATACCTGCATGGAG
Source organism: Arnoldichthys spilopterus (assembly GCA_037974385.1). Classification (NCBI taxonomy): domain Eukaryota; kingdom Metazoa; phylum Chordata; class Actinopteri; order Characiformes; family Lepidarchidae; genus Arnoldichthys; species Arnoldichthys spilopterus. The sequence continues at coordinate 5,792,851 of JBBPDA010000037.1, forward strand.
AGGCACTCAGGTGAAAAAAGGGCACCTCTGCCTATGCATTCATGTGCATACCTGGAGAACCAGCAGCAGTAATAGACCTGATTTCAAAAAGTTTAAAGGTGTTGTACTGTGCCTTTTGACTTGTGTGAAATGTATAATGTGTTGATGCATTCCTTAAACAGGAATTTAAGTTGAAAGAAAAGGTCAAATTGATTGAATTTACAGGATTACAGAATTTACAAAATGACCCCTTAACCAAAGCATAGTTTATTGGCCAACATATGTCTATGTATAGTGTCCATTTATTTAGTTTTGCACTAGAGATGTGAGACAAATAGATGTCTATTGACTTTTACAGTGGGTATACATTGACATCACTTTCTAAACCATTCAAGCTGACTGGAGGCAAAATGTGCTGCAACATGTCTGCCTAAAGTAGGGAAAACTGAGATACTGGAAATAAACTAAACAATAATTTTTCTAAATTAAAGTCGCATGGACTTTGCAGTGATCCTTAAAATTTTACACAGAAACATAGACATATGGTGAAGATTTGGGTTTTCTTAAAGTTTTATGTACTAGAATTTGATGCTGGGGAAATACACAACACAAACGCATACCAAAGCCTTGCAGCTTGGTCTTACTTCAAGACATGTTGATGAAATTAAAGTGGCAAGGATAACAACAGATATATTTATTATATTATATGTTTGTACAAATATTTTTATTTAAATTCATTGTTAAATTCAGCCAGAGAATGAACGAAACCCTACTGAAACCTTGGATAGCTACAGAAATGATAGACAGTTTTGACAGACGATTGGACATGTATGGCAGGACTTGGAGTGATATGTTTACATGTAGCAGAGCTGATGTTTGCAGCTATGTCTGGAGTAAGGATGTGTGACACCGTGTATTTCATTTTAATGTCATTGGCTACTACTATTACAAACAAAGGCAGTCTGCCGCTCTGAAATGTTCTTCCTTTGAATCTGCAGATAGAAAAAGCTGGGAGGGAGTTTAATCTGGAGGACTCTGACTGCAATGTCTGTTTGTGGAATATTACCTGTATGTGTTCGCATGTGCCTCTTCAGGTCAAAGGTGTCATTGAAGCCTTTGCCACAGTACCTGCATGGGTGCCTCTTGATTAGGCTGTGGCACTTCAAGTGACGGGTCAGCATGCGCTGCAGCGGGAAAATCTTATGGCACACAGGGCACAGAAAATCACCTGAACTCGGGGGTGGGACCTGTGGATGGATGTGGAGAAAGACAGAATTTTTAAAGTAAAGTATGAAAAATTAAAATGACACCTTTCCCCCCTACACCAGTTGTAGTCCATGAGCCAAGATCTGTTTGATGTCTGATTTTTGCTTTTTTACATTTGCACTGAAGCTATGAGGCTACAGTGTGAAAAAACAAGGATACTATGGAAACTGTTATTTTTTTTTTACATATTTGATCAAGGAAACATTTCACTCCTCCTACTCCTTCCACTAACTACAGATAAAAGTGATTTTACTCGAACAAATGACACATAAAATTTATAAGTTTTAGTCATTTTCATAATAATAACAAAAAAACAGTTCACTCAAAGTTATTACACCCTTGCATTTATCTTACCTTTATGTTCATAAAATGAAAATCAGGTGCTACAGATTAGGTGCAATTCATTATATATTTTTGAATTATAGATTTCAAATGACTGCCAGTTTCTCCAGGACTGGCTACCCCAGCAAAATCAGCTTGTGAGCAAACAAGTGCCCTCAGGGAAGTTTATACCTGTGCTATTAACCGGTGTGAAAACTCTAAATTCAAATGGACTTATGTGGTTTCTGACATTGTAAGACACTGCAGAGTATAAAAATGCACTAAAGAATGTCACACAGCTATAAACATAACTGAAAGTTTCATTTTGTCCAGGTAAGTGAGTGATGATTTAAGCACGCAATTTGCACAATGCTAACTGATCAGATTAGGCTTCCCTTACTTTACTTTCAGCATTACAACTTCAATGCAAAATGAAAGAAGCAAACTTTGGAATGATTGACTACATTTGTTTTTCTGAATCTATTCTAAATCTAGCAAGCCAGTGAGGTGAGCATCATTTGCTGGTGAGTTACCTTGGCTCTAGAAGCTGTAGCCAGTGGGTGTGGAAGGGGCTTAAATGGGCCCTGAGGAGGTTGCTGAAGGCAGCAATGCTGGGAGCTCCCTTTTCCTGGGTCAGTACTGCTGGTTATCTGTGCTGACTCCAGTTCAGTGCTGCTGCTGGATGTGAGTACTGGCCCAGAATGAATGTTACTTGACGTCTGTAGTAACTGGGGGTGCATGTTTCCAAGTGCTTTTACCTTTGCTGCTGCTAGAAAAATGGGATTTATAAAGAAACATATCATAGTTGAAGTTGCAGTTTATTTCAAAGTTGCTATACTAGTAGTGTGAATATTATGAGTAGAGTAGTCTGTAGCTGACAAAGTGAAACAGGCTTAGAAATAATCAAGAAAACATTTTAGGCATTTTGGTTTTACTGTCCAAAGAGCTGTCTGAGGTGTGCTAGCATAAAAATGGTCATCATGATAGTAATTTATGAGAGAATTTGAAGCAAAATTACTTTTAACAGCATTTTAACAATGGGTACAGCAGGCCTTGATTCTTTAAATTTTAAAAAAATACAATCTTTAAAATACAATAATCTTACAAAATGATACTCACATATCACTCTAACATTAAAACATTGAAAACTTGCAAGGACCTGTATGTGTATGTGAGCCCACACTTTAGTTTTTCACTACACATATAATTGCATAATGCCATTTCCCTTTTTTTACATAAATGGTAAACAACTGCCCTTTAAATTATGTAAAAAATTCAACAGACCAATACAAATATTTTGTGAATAGTTTAGGAAAAGAAAAAAAATCATATAAATTCATATATAATATAATTCATACATATCCTTGATTTTCATCTTCTGAGTGTATCATCTGAACTGTACCTGCGCTGGTAGGACTGATCCAGAGTGGGTTCTGGGGGTCTGTCCACATCCTGGCAACATTGACTGACCGCTTCCTCCTCACCAGGAATGAACGGGGCATCCTTGGTCCTCTTTGCTCACGTCTCCTAAACACTACGTTTAAGTCAACCAAGCTGCTTAACTCACTATGCTAACTTAATGTCAGCAACCCTGCTTACATGTCACAATACACCAGCTCTTGTGTCACTCCTGCATGTGTGTGTTTCTGCGTACTTCAACCTACTCAGCGGTTAGAAAGCACAAATCTCAGTGCTCATTTCCATACCTCTGGAGGGAGGCCACAGGAGCAGACACACCTGTGTGTGCGTGTGTGTGTTAACTGCTGGCCTGCTGGTTTTGCATGCCAGGTAGTGAGAATCTGGTCTCTTCATTCAACTGGTCCTTCCATGCAAATAGCCCACTGGCTCAGCCGGCATGGAGGCCACGGTCTGCCTAACAGGAGCACGCACGGCCTGGACTGCTAGTAAAATTCAGCTTTTATTTCTCATACCATATGTTCGCCTGTTGGGTTTGAGCCACCCTTGCTCAGACAAAAGCCATTCAAATCCTTCTTTTACTGTTTACTATCTGTTAACTACTCCGTTTGGGGGGGAGGGCTGAATGAGCATCTCTCCACAATTTACAGGTGGCCTTCTTTTGTTGCCCAGGAAAAAGAATCAGTCATGTCCACTGACATGTGACAGCATGTGTTCAAGGTTTCAAAGGATGAATGAATTTTCTTCTGTTTTGATTCATGATGCAGTTGTATGTTATATAGAGCTAGACTGAGGGAGATTATCATTAGGCTCATTACACAGAACTATGACTGGCAAATAAATGGGCATCAGTGCCGTGCAGCCAATATGCAAACTGTGTCTCGATCTCTCAGATATCACAACAACCAGAGCTGGGCTGAATATGTTGAAAAAGTAGTGAAGGCTAAACACTGAGTACACTGTTCTAAATTTTGTCAGAAATATGGTATATGGTATATAAGGTATAACACCTAAAACTTATTCGTTACATTTACAATACATCTTGATAAGGTAAATGAAAAAAAATCATTCACACTATTCCCCACTGTTACTCATTGTCAGTTTTCTTCTTGTTGGCAGTAATTCTTATTGCTAATTCTCGTTAACTATTTGCCTCAGAGAACACTACAATCGCCTTATGCTGGTTAGCAGCAGCTAAAAGAAAATAGGGCATGCTGCCTTTATCAATTAGGCCTCAACGCTCTGAAACACACAACCTATAGACGTCAGGGGAGCTCACTACATATTTCCTAAGTTTAGCCTTTAACTAGTTATGACTTCCCAAATATGGGCCTAACCCATATTTATATACTAAGGGTATATATACACGCATCATAATATAATAACTCTGTATTCCTGAACTGTTTAGTTTGATCAAACTTCAAACAAGGTAAGTTTACTCAGGCTTTAACCTGAAATGTAGATAGTAGTTTTTTAGGTAAATATTATATAAGAATTCTCTAAAAAGTATAAAATAGTAGTTTGTTTCTGTTTTTTAAATATACAGTCCCATTAATTTACTACTTTAAAAATTGTAACTTCAACTATTGTAATAATGTAAATATTATCTTACAGCCTGACCCTTAAAATAGAATGCAACACCCTTATTAGTGTTCCATTATAGCTTATATCCTAATTTGCCAGATGTATCACATATGATTGATTACTACAGACAGTAATGATGCATTTCCCTGTACTTAAAGCAACTGCCCATTCTAATAGTTGTGAGGTTCAATCAAACTATACTCGAAACAATAGAAAAAACAATACAAATCTGAACATAACAGCACAAATCACTTTTAACACATCTCTTTGGCTAATATGGGGCAACTGGCTATTATAATTTGAAGCTGAAACAAGCAGAAATTAATCATAATGTTTTGTAGTGTTTAAACTAAAGGTACTTTAGCTCCTCACTCCATGACATTGACATTTCAATGTTCAAACCTGATATACAGGTGTATGTTGTATTCATGGGTAACTAATTGCATTATGTGAAGGAAATGAGCCATTGCAGGTGTTTTCCATAAGTCATTTGGGTAAATAGAAATTAAGTATAGCAGCAATGCACATACAAAAAAATATATTAGCTCCCTGCATTTAACCTCTCTGAATATTAACTAAAAATAGTTAAAAACATATTATGCAAACTTGCTCTTTACATAGTTACATGATGTAGACTTATATAACCCTGCTTTCAAAAAAAATTATTAGAATTTAAACAAAGAAAATATGTTTGTTTGTTTTTTTAAGTTTTTGAGATTTAGGATTTTTTTAATTTTTGGGAACTAAAGAGACCGGTTTCTGGATTTTTTAAAGTAAAATGTTGTCCCATTCTTGCCTGATATAGGGTTTCAGCTGCTCACCTGTTTGGGGTCTAATCTGTAATATTTTTTGTTAATGATGTCGCAGATTTCAATGGGTGACATGTCTGGGCTGCAGTCATGCCACTTTAGCACCCAGACTCTTCTACAAGGAAGCCATAATGTTGTAATATATGTAGAATGCAGTTTGGCATTGCCTTGCTAAAATATGTAAGGTCTTCCCTGAAAAAAAGATGTTATTAGTAAAATGTTATTTATTTGTTTTGTTAAAATTTGTTAACATTTATTTATTTATATTTATTTAATCACTTTTAGGTTTTGTTTTCATGATGAATTGACCATTAGAAATGATCCAGATTAGAATAAGTAAAATAAATATACAAACTTACTTGAAAAGCTGAGAAAATTGTTGCACTTTTCTCAAAAATAACCATTTTGGATGTATGAGGTTGTCTTATGACAGCAACAGTATGCAGTGTTACACCTGACAGGTCTGGATTTTAGCATGGCTGAGTAATTTAGAGAATGTGATATATAAGTATATTATTCACAGAAAATTATGTTAAAATTAATTAACCATGTAGCAGTTTTGAAAGTATTTTACATTGCAAATGTAACCTAATACCCACAATTCACTAGATCGTTAGGGTCCATAATTCTAAAATGTTCATTTTGAAGGACATCTAAACTGCTCAAGCAAGTTAAAGTACAAATATTTTAATCAAGGTCATTTTTAAGCATTTCTATTGGTCCGTTCACCCTGAAAGCTTAACACAATTTAAAGGGTGGCTGCAGTTTTCAAATAATGTGCAAAAAAAGGAAAAAATAAAGATACATGATTTTCTTGGAAAAGTAATGAGAGATTGGATTCTAAAAGAATCCTCATCTTCTTTGTGACTGTGAATAGTGCTTTATGTTACAGTACACTCACTGGCATCCAGAGACTCTCTCTAACTGTATGCAAATACTGTCCTGATGACCTGCACTGTCCAGAAGCAGAGACCCAGATGGGCAGAAATAACTTCAATGTAATTATTTAAAACTGAATAATCTTCAGTTAAGAGATAAGAAGCTCATCAACATACACTACATCTGTTTCCAAAGAGATGACTTTTCTTTGTCATGAACACGCTGTGGTAAAGCAAACACTGTCCAAACATAAACAGTCAGCACACTACTGCACACTGCAGCTTTGCATAGTTATTTGAACAGTGACCAGCTTGAACAGGAGGGAGGGTGCCGACTTTGACTTTTAAATGTTCCTTTTTCTAATGTGATCCACACCCGCAGGGGAAGAAAAAGAGCGAGGGATCTTTTTGTCTTCTGTCAATAGCCAACAGAGAAAAACTGGCTTTTCTCTGTGAAGAAAAACAGTGTTGACTTTGGGTAACATACAACCATCAAAAACAACTCAAACGGTTATTTTCAGACACTGGAGTGGGACAAAAAATGCTGTCACTGCATTGTGACTAAAAGGGCCTGTGTCATGGAAAACTGAATCTGTTTCCTTTTAATTGAAACTGGAGTATATACAAATAAATAAAGTACCAACAGTCCCCAGTCCATAGTCCACATGTGGAAAGTAAGCTGCAAAAACCTCTTGTTTTAAATTATTACTGTTTTTCTATAAAGTTTCCTCCCTTTCCATTTGCACTGGGAAGTTATAAAGAGTGTTTCACCTCAATTATTTCATTACAGTGACACCTGTCACGGGGTGAGGGGTGGGATATATTCAGCAACAACTGAACAGTCAGTTCTTAAAGTTGATGTGTTGGAAGCAGAAAAAATGGGCATAAGGATCTGAGCCTCTTTGCCAAAGGCCATATTGTGATGCCCAGACAACTGAGAGCATCTCCAAAACAGCAGGTCTTGTGGAATGTTCCAGGTATGCAGTAGATAGAATGTACCAAAAGTGATCCAAGGAAGGACAACAGGTGAATCATTGACAGGGTCATGGACATCCAAAGCTCATTGATGCATGTGGAAGTGAAGAGACTAGCCTGCCTGGTCTGATCTCACAGAAGAGCTACTGTGGTTTAAAAAGTGAATACTGACTGTGATAGAAAAGAGGTCAGAACACACAGTGCACCACAGTCAGAGCTGTTTCACAATCATGGGGACGTCCTTAATATTAGGCATGTGGTGTTTATGTTATGGCTGATCACTGTATTTTGAACTTGCTGGGTTGTTGTAATATCTCACGTGTCCACAAGAGGTCCTGATCACTCACCTGCACTTTGATTCTATCTAATTACAATAGCAGAAATGGACGTAGCTGATTTAGCAAAGTTTTTTTCTAAGGTTTCGTCTCTTGGCTGTTTATCGCCTCCAACAAGGTGGACTGACCTCAGTTAAAAATGTAGCCTATATAATGTGCATGCATTAATGTTAATTATGGTAACTGCGGCCAAAGTCTCAAGACGCAAGAGCGCGTTCTAAACAAGAAGAACTCGCGTTCTAATCAGAGTTCTAGGGAAGTGCTGTAGTTAGAACGCAAGTAGTCGTGTCAAACCGCAGAGACTCATGCGCTGCACGTCGCTCTCTGTCTCAAACCAGGAAACTGTGGCTTTGCTTTTAACAGCCGGCAGATGCGGATGCCTGAGCACTTCTCTCTCAAACTCGAGTGATTTTATCCTGAACTTGGCTCGTTTTCTGAAAACTGGAGTGATCAACTGAACTCGCAAAAATGAGGTAAGACTGGCCGCACCGCGCGCGTAAGTCGCGCTTTTCTGTAGGCTTCTTTCAGACCTGAGGCTTGCGGTGAGGGAACGTTACCCCGACTGCTGCTCAGGGTCATTAGGTAACGTCTAGGTGTAATAACGAAGATCCTTCTGAACTTAAAATGATGGACAGCTTTCAGAGGATGCAGCAGAATTTCCATCATTGAGATAACTTTTTGTCCAGGAAGTGGCTATTACACTTCATATTTGGTTAGAGATTGAGGTGTATACACCCAGCATGAGTCACAGACCTTCAGCCATGTCTAAGACCAAAAAAAGTCTTTCCTTTAAGGAACATGCCTTTTGTTGATTGTTCCTTGCTTGGCTGCTGTAGTCGTTGGGACAGATCTCTAGTGAGTCTGAAGACTGCTCAGTGGAGACTACAGTTACCTGATCATCTCAGTTCCGCTTGTGAGTCAGAGGTCTGTAGGAGGTTACAGAGATTGACAAATGAGTGCAGTGTCTTAAACATGTAACACGACCATTTCCTGCATAGTGTGGGAAAAGTGATTGCACCTTCCACTGGGGCAGGTGTTAGGCTTCACTTCTCACCCTGCAGTATCAGAATGAGAATCGGAAAACTTTATTGATCCCAGAGGAAATAGCTTTTTTTTTAGTACACTGGTTCAAACATAAAGTAACAAAATTACTTGTGTGGCACTCGGTTCTTCTTAACGTAGATTCTATGAGTCTCAGGAACACCATTCATCCAAACATTATTCCCCCAAATGGTGCGGTGGTGGAGAACTTCCATCCATCCATCCAGTTTCTAAACTGCTTCGCTGACTGCGGGCCACACCCAGGACAGGAGGCCAACAAATAGACAGACAACCATTCATACACACATTCCCACCTATGGGCAATTTAGAAGATCCAATCAACCTACTGCAGCTTTTGTACATTGGGAGGAAACCGGAGCACATGGAGGAAACCCACGTGAACACAGGGAGAGCTTGCAAACTCTGCACAGAAAGGCACCCGTAGCCGACCCGGGGATCGAACTCAGGACCTTCTCGCTGTGGGGCAAGATCGCTAACCATGGCAACACTGTGCCACCTGCCCTGGTGGAGAATACTAAAGTCTAAAATTATCTATACTAATGTATGTATGTATGTATGTATGTATGTATGTGTGTATAT
>JBBPDA010000037.1:5807447-5827523 GCA_037974385.1 Arnoldichthys spilopterus
GTGTACCCCGCCTTAGGCCCGCAGTCAGCTGGGATTGGCTCCAGCTTCCCCGTGACCTGAAAACGGAAGAAGCGGTTGGAAATGGATGGATGGATGGATGAAACATATATTTCAGAAAACCAATAGAAACATAAATTTCACAGAATATATTTGTGACAGTAACTAAAAACAAGTATCCATTATAACTGCTGCACACACTGTAACCGTCAAGAGTGTAATGTAAAATGTAAGTATAAATGAAATGTTATCTGTGTAATCGGTCTGTGGGTGAGAAACAGGACTAAATGGAGAAGGAGATTGGCTGTAGTTCACTGGTTATATAAGCAACATCTGTTTTTTTCTGTCATCCTGACTAAAGTAAAAGTGACTATTTGTCATTGTGAACACACTCAAGCACCACAACAAATTGTGACCTCTGCATTTAATACATCACACGTGCACATGTGAAGCAGCGGGCAGCTATCAATGTTACCTGGGGAGAAGTGTAACAGGATGGTACATTGCTCAAGGGTCCCACAGTGGTGCCCAGGCCGGAGCTTAAACCTGCAACCTTCAGGACCCAAGGGGAATGTCCTAATCACTAGTCCACCACTGCCCACATTACGAATGTGGCCAGTAAAATTACACATATTGTAATGGGTATTGGTAAGAAGTTTACTGTATGTGTAATATGAAATGAAAATAAAGGAAATAAACAGATGACAAGAGTAAAACCAATTCTGACTTAATTGCTTAAACCAATAATTTTGAAACATTGTTCACACTATTGGAAAAAAATGTTGTGCACTGATCTTTACAGAGGCAAGATTTGCCACTGAAAGTGGCAAACCACAATCAGAGGAACTCAAACAAGCATCCCAAGCCCTTGTTTTTAAGTGATTATTGTATCTTTTTTGGTTAATCTTTTCCTAAAGGGCAACATTTGTAAGGCTACATGACCACTATGCAAACTTTTAATGACAGCTTGCATAAAACTACATAAACTTTCGTAAAGGCTTATTCCAACCAGCATCAATTGAAACAAAATCTGCTTGTTCTTTTTGCTATTGTTTTATCTCAACAGGTGTTCCCACAATAGATGGTTGTTTAAATAAATCCTTTTAAATGTGTTTTTATATGTTTGTCTGTTGTCTTGAGAGGACTGGCTTTTGCATTACTATAGTGCTTTTCAGAGAAGTCTGAAGGTTTCACTGCCTTTTTTTGGTCAGGCTTGGCGAGTAGGCATCAAAATACCAGCTGCTTTGAAGAAGAATGTTAATTCTGCTAAACTGTTAGTACATACTGTGCTCTACAACTCTGTACTTTGGAGAAATAGCAAAGGTTTTCTTCATGGGAGACTTAAGACATAGAGGGTGGCTTAGTGGTTGAGTCTGATTATTGTCTGTCTCACAACTCTCTGTCTGCAGCTGACTTCCTGTGTGTGAGAGTGACACGACTCTTGACACGCTCTGCCTCCCACTGTTGACTGCCACCAGCAACAGATTCCTCATTGTGAATATTTTCCGACCACATTAACTCCACCTGCGGACAATATGAACATCAAAGTCTGTAGACCCACCACAACTATATGCAAGAATAAAAACTTTATTTGATCATAACAATATAAAATGTACAGGGGAAGCCAGTATGGCCGATATGGAAAACACTGGAATTAAGTTTAGAGTGCAGTCCCTTTATGGCTGAAAGTGTAGCAATTGAAAACTGCCATATATGGATCTGTTGTTTTCTAGTTTCAGATCTCAGAGAGGCATATGTCTAATTCAAAATAAAAAGACAAGAAGTACTGATAAAGTCTTGATATTTAACTACAGAGTACTGCACGCAGTAAAATTAGCTAAACCACTGCTCCATAGCCAGGATTGGTCTCATATTTAAACATTGGCTTGCTAAATTTGTGGAAAAAATTAGTTGTACTATATATTATATATTCTAGATAAGTGTGTCAACTGATATCTGGTGCATCATAAGGCAAGATGAACACTGGCAGAGAAAGATGTACTAATGGCTTGGCTGAGAATTTCATTGTTAAAGAGGGTGCAAACTCATTACATCTCTCCGATGATTCTATTACCCATATGTGTAGATGACTTGGTTAGTTTGTCAACTGAAAATTGGAAGACAAAACCTAGACTGAAAGCTTTGTGACTTTTCAGGTTGTCATCAACTGTCCACTCATAAGAGGTATAAAGTACAACCAAGCCACTGCGAATTTTCACCAGTGGCGTGATGCACGGCAGGTGTGGGGTCTGAACTTCGGCAGTAAGGATGAAGCTATGCAGTTTGCTAACACCATGATGCATGCACTGGAGGTGCTCAATGGTGAGACAAACACAACACCAAATAAATTGTAGCCTTGCTTTTGTCTCCTGGTGGAGGACCCATGAGGCATTATCAGTTTGGGATAGTTACTGACCTGTTCCTGAGGGGTGTTCTAAGATTGGAGAGATGATAAGTTATCTTTTTCTTTCATAGGTACTCAAGCTCCACCACGACCTGCACAGAATGGACCAAGCTATGAAGAGCAGCAGAGGTATTACTGCCTTCAGTGATTCAAATAAAAATCCTTACTGCTTACGTTATTTAATTCAGCAAAGTCGACATCCATACCTGTATCAGAGCAAACCATACTGTATCAAATGGAACTCATGTTTTCCATCAGGGACCCAACCAATTCCAGAATATCCCTGTTTTGTTCAACAACTTTAGCAAAGCTTAATGGGCCCATATTCTACATTTTCATTCTGAAATCTGCTTAAAACTTGTTTGATGTTTTATATACAGTAACAATTTTTAGGCTCTCAACTTCTTTTGGACCGTTTTTGTTATATATGCTTCTGTGCTGTATGTAAATGAACTCCCTTCTGATTCGCTTCCCTGTGTTGTGTAGGCTAAAATGAGCTGTGATGACACTTGTTGTCACTTCAGAGTGACTGTTCATATAGTAATCCATTCATGGTTGTAACATCACAACCATGACATTCATAACAGACTGTTTTTGCAGCTGTGCTTCTGTATTTGGGCAATATGAACTGGGGGAAGAGACTGGTATATTTGGAGACATTAGCAAATCCAATAAAAAAGCAATGAAAATGTTTTTTTTATGATATTGGCTCTTTAAAAACCTAAACTTAGAAGTAGACAATCATCAGAACTCATGTTTTTCCTTGACAGGCTACAAGAGCAGCAGGAGAGAGAGAGACAGGAGCAAGAGAGGCAGGAGCAAGAGAGACAGAGACAGGCTGCAGCTCCTCCAGCTGCTCCTCCTGCTCCTCCTCCAGCTCCAGCCTCAGCTCCCCCTCCGGCTGGCGTTCCGCCTCCACCTGGCCCCCCACCTCCTCCTGGACCCCCTCCTGCTCCACCACCACCACCTTCTGGTGGTGCTCCACCTCCACCACCACCACCATCTGGAGGAGGAGGAGGAGGAGGTGGTGGTGGAGGTATCGGAGGTGCAGGAGGACTGGCTTCAGCTCTTGCTGGGGCTAAACTCCGCCAAGTGGCCAAGGTTAAGAAGAGCTAACCACACTCATGTTGCATACACCGAGTAGTTCCTGTTCTATATGTGGATAATTTTAGGGAGCAGAGGGACATTTCATGGGTCTTGTAGACATTTAAGGAAGACCTAATGAAATAAAAAATAAACTATTGTCAAATTTTAATAAAAATTATACTTATATTTAAACTCTGAAAGTTTCACAGTACTACTCGTATTTCATTTATAAATTCAGTACAAAATTAACAGAAAATTTTCCTAGCCAAGCAAGCTCTCCTATTGGACCTTCAACCTGATAGATTAACCACAAACATATTTAGAAACTGATAGTGGATTCAACGGATCACACTTTAATATTTAAAGGATGTGACCAGTTTTGTGAGGAATTTTTTTTTCTGGAAGTCCTAGATACATTACTGACTGAATATGAGTGACAGCCTAATTAATTGACTAATGGGCTACTATCAGATACTAAGAATGAAAATTACTTTACCCAAGGGCTCTCTAAAAGAGAAAGAGTTCCTTTGAAATTGTTACTAAAGACAATATAAGTTATATTGTAATGTATGTAATGAGCTTAAAAGTGCAACTTTCATATGATTATGTTTAATCTACAACATTCAAAATGTTCATGCGTTAGTGTACATACTACTAGAATCCAACAGTTTTGACATTTATGGCTTAAATTGAAGGCCTTGCTCCAATAGTCGTGGTTTGCCGATGAATGATAATTTGAAAAGAAATCAAATTCATGGAAATTCCTTCTTACTCTAAATGTAGTTGATCAGCCAGATCAGCAAAGAAATGTTTGCTCTGGACTTTGATACTGGAGGTTTTTAAAAAATATCAACTACTATAGATAACAGTATTCCATAAATGGGCCTCATTCATCAATATCTTCTTTTTTTGTTGAATTATTTCTTGATAAAGGTTTTCACACTCAAATGTGTGTTCAAGTGTGCAAAGATTATTCTCTTATATAAGAACAAATTTCAAATAACAAAACATTAGCTTGTAGTTCAGTGCAATTTAAAGCAGAAAACAGATGCCAGATGTTTTTGTAAATCAACTACATTTGTGGGAAGAAGAATTCTGTGTCTTGCCAAACTATTGCTTTAATGTTGGAATGAAAGGTGTGGATATGTTTTAATTGGGGTTATTAGACTTCTCTATCCTGTGAATGTAGGATGAGAGTGGAGGTCCTGCTCCTGCAGCAAAGGAGAGCAGCCAGAGCTCAGGAGGTGGAGGAGGAGGTGGTGGTGGTGGTGGAGGTGGGGGAGGAGGGCTAATGGGAGAGATGAGTGCTCTTCTTGCAAGAAGGTTATTATATATCCAGTTGTTTTGCTGTCAGTTGTAATATAACAATTATGTTTCTGGAGTAATTTGTGTCTGTCTGTTACAGACGGAAAGCTACAGACACTCCAGTGGTCAAAAAAGAAGAAAATAATGTAATTTAACACACACCCCTCTCAACACACAGTAAATAGTCCATCTAGATATTTCCTTAATGCTCGTAAGGAAACTAATTGGCCTTTCCACTTTTGTTTGCAGGACACTTCAGCATCCTCAGATACCAAATCCGAAGGTCAGAGTTTTGAACAGACTAAAAAGCTCTACGCTCCTCCTCTTTTACAGCCACATTTACACTTACATTAAACTAACATTTTTCATTTTACACTTTCATTTTCTTGTCCTCTAATATTTAATTTTGTCAATTCTAAGCGATAGAACCCATCAAAAAGCCATGGGAGAAGTCTGGTACCATTCCACGGTAAAGTCTGCTGACACATTTTTTTTTGTATTAATCTGTTCCACACAAGAGAACAAAGAATAAAGTGAGAAAAAGTAAGACATGGTTACAGTAAAGAAATAAATAATTCCAGTGGCTGACTGGAAAAGACGGATGGTGTATCCTCTGTAAAAAGTGAAGCAACCACAGATGTAGCACCTCCTAAAGGTTGGCTGCAGTACAGGGTGTAACTCCACCCACCCCCACGTATTGATGATTAAAGCAGCCATGCCATGTCTTTTTTATTTACAGTTCTATTAGTTGTCCCTTTGCTTGTATATGCACATATTTTGTTTCTCCCCAGAAATACGTTTTTAAGATGTTATTCTCCTATATCGTAGGAATATAGGTTATATGTGGAAATTAAGTGATTGACAGCTTTTGCTAGAAGAACCCGGGTGCAGTTTGCCCTTTTTGTTGCTCAGTTTGCTGGCTCAGTTGTGGTGATTGTCAAGCGAGTCTATTCTATTATTGTTTTATCATTTATTATAATTGATCATTGTCTTTGGCACTCTGACTTCGTAACTTGCTGCAAGTTCAGTGAAGGAAGAGGGAACATAGAAGGTAGTCCTACTCAATGAGTAGGTGTATACTGATGTTAATTCTTGTCACCACTGCATAAGTCTGGCTTCAAATGTGACAAGATGGCAGAGCAGTTTTGCCTTCATTCCTATAGAATGGAAGGGCATTAAACCACATATTCCATATTTTTATACAGTCATTGTGTATTATTTCATACCATCTTACGCCAGGCAGTCATACTCAACATTTAAAATCTTTCATATAAAAAACTAAAGGTAAACTAAACCTATTTGGAGCAGTTCTGAAAATGTTAATGGTTGCAGTAAATTAAAAAGAAGATTTTGCTTGAATTGTTTTTATGTAACCCATGACATAACCTGCCAGGATCAAGATGTGTGTCCTCACATAAGAGCGTATAAATTAAGTAAGGACAGAGATAATTACAATAGTTTGCCATGTCATTCAGAATTAAAGAGCACTGTAATTCCACACAGAAGTAACTCCGCCCCTAAGGGATCCGAGAAGAGTCCTACTACTACACCTGCTTCATTGAACAGGTAGTCTTACTCCTGCAGTTGTGGTGTATATATGTTCGTACATTTGTATGCACTTCTTGCTTGCTCATTTTATACACTTTCTGAGATTCAGGATCAGAAACTAGACCAAAATTTGTCACTTAGAAATGTTGCACAGGCTTAGACTAATTTGTATCCAGTGGACAAAGTAAAGTAGTTCTCTGTTCTTTTTATTGTTTACACCAATCAGCCACAACATTAAAACCACTGGCAGGTATAGTGAATAACTTCAACTATCTCATTACAATAGCCCCTGTCAAGAGGGTGGGATACATCAGAAATCAAGTGAACGATCAGTTCTTCAAGTTGAGGTGCTGGAAGCAGGAAAATTGGGCAATTGGACAACTCAGTGTCGTATTGTGATGGCCCGAAAATTGTTATAGAGCGTCTCCAAAATGGTAGGATTTTGATAGGGGTGTTCCGTGTTTGCAGTAATGGTAGTTATCCAGGGAAGGAAATATGGTAAACGAGCATAGAGTCATTTGAGTCGGAGGCACCCAAGGCTCAGTGATGCACATGGGGAATGAAGGCTAGCTTTCCTGGTTCAATCCCGAAATAGAAATTTTGTTGCACAGATCACTGCAAGTGTTAATACTGGCTATGATGTAAAGGTTTCAGAAAACACAATGCTTAGCAACTTGTTGCATAGTGGGTTGTGTAGCTGCAAGTAAGTGACTTTAATGTTATGGCTGATTAGTGTTTGTTTATGACTGCTGTCCTAAATTAGCACATACTTCCCACTGATGTTTGGCTGAACCATCACTTTAATATGCCAACACTTTGGTGGGAATTAGAGATGAGGCATCAACACAGACATTTTGCTGTCAATAAAGTATGTTTTGCTTGAGAAGAATGTGCTTTGTGAAATTACTTTCATTCACATTCATTCACTTCTCTCCCCTAGGCAAAGGCCAGGAAGCAGCGTGAGTGACTCAGGCTCTAAGGAGAGCTTTGATGTGGAGAAATTTAAGGAGGTCAGAGATTCTCACAGTGCCATTGTCTGTATCAGTTATACAGGAGACATCATGGTGCCTTATTTTGTGTACTCATCACAGATTAGTGGCTACAGGCACTCATGCTTCTGTGTGATTACAGGAAATCCTGGAGGAGGTACGCAAAGAGCTTCAGAAAGTGAAGGAAGAAATTATTGGAGGTTAGTACTTTAACCCAGACAATTAACTTTTTTCACCTGCCATTTACAAAAGCAGCTCAGTAGAACAGTGTTTTAACTTTAACTGCTGGATCTCTTACCCACAGCTCTGATCGAGGAGCTGCAGAAGAGAGACTCCTAGTGGCACCACAGTCTAATAGCTCATGCGTTGCAATGAAAAAGGCCGAAGCACTGTCTGCATAGGGGAAGACCCACACAAACCAAAAATGGAACAGAGCTGGTTACTGATGTGACTGATAACAGTGTCACACACACATGAATATGCCATTTTTTTTGTTTTGCTCCCCCGCTGTGCCGCGTCTGGGGATTCTTTAGCATCTTTTACCTTTCTAAAATTCTTGAGTGCTTTCTCCCTTTTTTGTTTCCAGTTTCCTCACATTTTAGTTGTTTGTTTGATTAACAGGCACATTAGCAATTTTGCCAGCACATTGTTATAATCCATGTATAATTGTTTTCTTGAATTCTAGGATCTGATTGGCCAAATGAATGTTGCACTCTGCTTGGCTACTTTAAACCTGCTCTGTGATTAGCCAATTGTATTCTGCAGTCTGATTGCTACACTCCCATCAATTTCTGCATAGTTATAGCCTGTTGTCTGTCACTTATGTTCGAACTACATAAAACAATTTGTAAGAAAGCCATAATGATTAATGCCACTGTATGTTCTCTACATCTGCTGGCCTGAAATGAGGTGGAACACCACTTTGCTTAAACACCACTCTGCATTCTTAAGCTTCATTTATGACCAGCGCCTCTACATTAGTAATAATTAAGGCTATATATTTATCATACTGATCAAGTTAACACATTATTTATTATGAAGCCAACTATTTCACCAGTATTATGTTACTAATGGAATACTTTTCCTGGTGAAAAGTTTATGAATGTTGTGGTGAATTAGAATGCGAATTGAGTTAGAATGTCAGCTTGTGCATTTTTTACCTCAGGGATGAGCAGATGCTACTATGCATCATTTGTATGTTTATGCTGCATTTCTACATTTCCCAGTGTCCATCATGACTGCTGTTCAGGCTGCTGTTGTTTGTTTCTTGTTTGCCTTTGTTTTGTCATAAATGCTTCTCAAAAGCAAAAGTAGGTTGTAAGTGCTTTCTTAAAGTGGTGAAATGATTGTTCAGACATATCATGTACCAGAGACTTAGTTTGCTCCAAATTTTTTATGAAAACATCATTTTTATGTACATGGGGCTCTCAAATACAACCACTATTTGTGCCATTCTTGAGTCTGTTTGTTCTTTCTCATCATCAAGGATAAAATTGTATTTTATTTTGCTGAACAAATGCATTATAACAAATTGATTGTATTGCCAGAATTAAAATGGAAAAAGAGAAAATCCTTCATATGAAGAATTCATGGATTAAGGTTATATTTGGAAATTAGCACACTGAATACATTACACTGTCTATTGCTTATGTTAATGCTAACTGTAGTTGCATCCAAAACCACACATTTCTAGACATCCCATATTACATTACTGATTGCATTTCCAATGGTTCAAAACCTGTGTACTATTTTTTTAAACACTATGTAGTGATGAATTTTGCACATAGCTCATTGGTTGTTTGCACTCATTGACATCATAAATGTACACTAACTGTGTCTAACCGGAACTGAACAGCATTTTTAAGTAATACAGCAATTCTGAAGTAGTTTATGAACGTATTGAAATCAAGTCTGTATAAATGACATTTGTACAAAAGCACCACCTGATCCCTTTACTAAGCACGCATCTCTGCTAAGTCTGTATGCAGCTGGTCTCGCTTGTCACAAGATTACAGTCATCAATACACAAATCAGTCAAAGTTTTTCTAATCTTCATGAAACTAGTTACCCACCTTCGAAAGGGACAGCATGGCCTTTCCAGGTTATATAGTCTTACTGAGGAACCCAGAAGCCCCGTAGACCCTTGAGCAAGGTATCGTCCCACTACACTGCTCCCTGGGCGCTGTTGGTAGCTGCCCGCTGCTCCACGTGTGCACGTGTGATGGGTTAAATGCAGAGGTCACATTTCGTTGTGGTGCTTAAGTGTTTTCACAATGACACAGAGTCCCTTTCACTTCACTTTTTCACTTCACATGTTCTTCCCTCAGTAGCAGCAGACTCCTTCAGAGCAGAGGTGCATATGGTGATATGCTTCTAATATGTTTGCCCTTTGTAACTGCACAAAAATCAAGTTCTGTTCATTCATAAATGTGCTTAGCTGCTCACTCTCGCTTTACACAGTGAGCTGACACTATACACACACATGCACAAAGATGAGTTCTGGATAAGTGTTGTGTGTTGCTTTCCCAGAAAAAACAAGAAGTAAAAGGGAGAACATTTAATCAGATGTCATTAAAGTTTAGGGAAAAAAGTTTTTAATGAAGATTGTCTAACTTTGCAAAACTGTGCTGACCACCAACCCTCTAGTACTAGACCTGAAGAATTCTTGTAAAGTGAAAGTGGCTATTGTCATTGTGAACACACATCACACAAAGTGCAGAACAAAAAAATGTGACCTCTGCATTTAACCCATCCACATGGGGAGCAGCACGCGGCATAAGCAGCCCAATGGGAAGGTACCTTGCTCATGGGGTACCTCAGTGATACCTGGGCTGGGACTTAAACCTGTGACCCTCCGATTACATGGGCAAGTACCTAACCTCTGCTCACAAAATATGCTCACTTCTCACTAGGCCACCATTCCCTATAACATTATTTGCATATTGTACTGAAGCACAGGCCACAGTGGCGGCCTGTGTTATGATTGCTTTACCTTGGCTCTGATCTGATTAAAAACATTTCCCTCGGGATCAATAAAGTATCTATCTATCTGATCCACATTGACTTCCACACCTGATTCTCATTATTGTTTACACATGTCTCTCTATGTGTCTGTCCCTTGGATTTAGATCCTTCAAAAGCATTTCATGTTTTGTAGTGGGTAAATCTGAACTGTGGTTCCTGAGTTGGTAAAGTATTTAGGATGTTTGTATATGTAGTTTGGTGTTTCCATTTTCTTGCAGCTTCTATTTTTAGATGCCAGTCAGTCCAGTAGTGCAGCACCTCTGCTGGACTGATTGGTTGCTATCAAAGCCTCATGTAAGTAAACGATTCAGTAAATCAGCCTTTTCATATTTGACTATTCTTTGTTTGAACTACTCTATGTGTATATGAGAAATACACACACTTCCTCTTTCCTCTCTGTTTGTGTAATGAAGCCTCAATGCCTCTGTTCACACCAAGCCAGGCCACAAGAAAACTTGACAACAGTCACTGAGTCATAAGGTAACAATGTAACATTAGTATTAATATATATCATTGCAGTTTTATCTGCTGTAACTGCACATCTCCATAGTCACTGTTTATATGATTATAAAGCAAGTCTCGAAGAGCCCATGACCTGTTCTGAATTCACTTCCACTACATCACTTTTTTTCTCAGCCTCTGAAAAAAGGAACATCATCATAATCAACAGAAAGAGTGTTTTCTACTGCTAACACTGCTGACAAGGTAAACTGTTTCTACAAAACGTTTAAGATATGAAGACATACATTTGGTCCATAAATAGGACACACTCTGATAGGGACACAAAGCAAACATTTGGAATCCACATTTATCCCTAAAGCAAACCACACATTAAATATGAAACTTCAGAAGTAGGGAAATTGTGTACTTTTGAGAAATGACCATGCTACTCTGACTGTTTTCTTGTTCACTGTTTGTTGTTGACATGACTTTAACCAGACTGTCATTTGTTTTTTCGGTTATTTTCCCCAAAATATTACTCTTTAATCACGTCGCAAATTACACACTTCTATACCTTACACAGGGACGCATTTTTAGTGGTAGTTTACTGTTTTACACACTATTTAGTGTAGTACTCTGCAGTTTGGAACGCGTCCTTTGCTGTAAACCTTTTGAAGACCCCCCCCCCCCCCCGCGCGATCACGTGGTCACTCAGCTGACTTGGCTGGTCCACATACGAAGCTGCCAAACGACATGGTTTTGTTGTTATGGTGGAGGCGCTAGAGAGAAACGCCGACAAAGAGACACTTCGCTGTCGGTTTTCTTGTTCTGATTATTAAGTGCCTCCTTCTTTCTAACACTTTGCTGCGATGTTCGTCACAGTAACCGTGTGGTGAAAAAGTGTGATCTGGTGGTCATTCGGCTTCCTGATGAGCTGCGAGCACTGCAGTCAGCCTCCAAAACAACCCTCGAGCTATCGACTGAAGAAGACAACTTTTTACTCAGAGCTGCTTTGTTTGAGGGGATAGTTTAAGAGCAGTTCACCACGAGACCATTCCGAATATCTATTTTTTAACGTGAGGAGCACCGAGAGTTTGCCTACCGCTGGACTTTCAGCCATGTCGTCCCTAGCCAGGGACAGGGTGAGGGTGAGCGCACCCACTGTGTTTCTGGTCATTAGCCTTATTTTGTCTCTGTCGCCCCATGGAGCCTCGTATCCTCTCCACGAGGATGAGACGGACATAGCCGACCTGAGGGCCGTGAAGCCGATAAATAATTTTCAGGTTCGTTTCAGCTGGCACAACATCAGCTGCCCGTTGTGTAAAGCCCTCTTCACCGTCGTGGACATTGCCCTTTTGGTAAGAACGCTCCTCACATCACATAGTTCTTGTGGATGACCCACACCGATCAGCCATAACATTAACAGCACCTGTCTAATTCTGCATATGCCACCCTCATGCTGCTGAAACAGCTCTGGTTGTGCTGTGTGCATTGTTCGCTTTTTAACCCATAGTATCTCTAATGTGGGATCGAACCAGGTGGGCTAGCCTTCACTCTATGCATGCATCAGCTTGAGTTTTGGGTGCCCATTACCCTATCACCGATTCAGCCGTTCCATGGATCACTTTTGGTAGATACTAACTACTCCATACCTGGAATGCTTGACAAGGCCTGCTGTTTTGGAGATGTTCTTACTCAGTCGTCTAGCCATCACAATAAGGCCCTTGTTAAAGTGTCTCAGATCCTTACACTCGCCCATTTTTCCTGCTTCTAGCACATCAACTTCCAAGAACTTGCTGTTCTCTTGCTGCCTAATATTACCCCCCCCCCCCCGACAGGTGCAATTTTATTAAGATAATGTGAGTATTATTCACTTAATCCGTCAGTGGTTTTAATGTTGTGGCTGTTCAGTGTAAATTAATAACTGCATATTGCCAGAACCTTGTACTTGATTTGAGTTGCTGAGGCTCTTTACAAAAATAAGAGGTGCTTTTCAGTTTCAGAATTTGGGTAGTTTTGATCACACCCTTCATGCCTTTTTGTTTTTTCTTGCCAGAGGAAATTCTGCCTCTTGAGGTTTCAGAAAGAAAGGTCTTATAGTCCAGAATGGTAGTACTTGTGTGAGTGTTATGTTGTATAATTTCTGTGACTTCTTTCTCACCACTGTTTTCTTAGAGTGACACGAACACAGAGCATGTGGCTCATGCAGTTGGTGAAGCCTGCATTCATTTACACTTCGCTGAGGAAAAAGTGTGTAGGCAGATTACAGAGCTCTTCCGTGATGATTTCATCCGCGCCCTTCAAGAGTCGCTTCTCTGGCCCTCAGAGGCCTGCGCTTTTCTGCTGGGACCCTCCTGCGGTCATTTTGACATCTATGCCCCCTGGAACATTACCCTGCCAAGAGTCCCTAAACCTCCAGTGGTTCCTCCAGCACCACCTAAGCCTGGCTCCCCTCAGAGCCGAGTGCTGTTCCTCACCGATATCCACTGGGATGCTGAGTATACTGAGGGAAGTGCGATTAGTTGTAAAGAACCTCTGTGCTGCAGAAGTGAGTCTGGTTTGCCTAACTGGAGGCACAGTGGAGCAGGATACTGGGGCACATACAGCAATTGTGATCTCCCTCTACGTACAGTAGAAAACCTACTGCAGAATGTAGCCAAGGTGGGACCATGGGACTGGGTCTACTGGACTGGGGACATCCCTGCCCACAATGTTTGGTCCCAAACAAGGGCCCAACAGCTGAATGAGCTAACTACTATCTCCAGGCTTGTTCGTAAGTACCTTGGACCTGATGTCTCTGTTTACCCAGCTGTGGGAAACCATGAGAGCACACCGGTCAACAGTTTTCCTCCTCCATTTGTGCATGGGAACCGCTCCTCTCAGTGGTTGTATGACACTATGGCAGAGGAGTGGGCTTCCTGGCTGCCAGCTGAAGCACTGGAGACTTTGCGGTAAGCATCATACTATCACTATTATGCAAATGTGATTGCTGGTATGATGCTTTAGAAGTTTTATCATTTTAATGTGTCTGGTTTTCTTGCTACTTTTCTAATCTTTTGGTGCTGTATTGGACAATATTACAGTTTATAATGCAGAAGGTGTATAGGAAAAAAAGTGCAATTTGGTGCTCTTTCAGCTTCCTGTTTGAACTGCAAACATTGCAGTCAGTCTATTATAACAGCCCCCAAGTTCTCGACTGAATACATGAACTTTACTCAATCAATCTTTGAAGGGAGGAGTGTTTTTGAACAAATAATTACTATATTGACCTGTTCAGTTGTGAAAATATCTGCCGCAGCTGGACTTTCAATAACCTACAATAACTAACTTGTATAGCAAATTGGTTTTGCACATTGCAGGCATGGAGGGTTTTACACAGCCCAGGTGCAGCCAGGTCTGAGAGTGGTATCTCTTAATATGAACTTCTGCGCAAGGGAGAATTTTTGGCTGTTGGTGAACTCGACAGACCCAGCTGGTCAGCTTCAGTGGCTCATACAGATCCTGCAAGAGGCTGAGAACAAGGGAGAAAAGGTAGAGAAACAGACCCTGTGGTTTGCACTACACACTCACTAAATACCAACACACCATTAGAAGAGAACTGGATGTATATAATTCCACAAAGTAATCGGAAACAGTCATTTCAAGCCGGGGTTTGAGTAGGAAATGTGTTTGGAGAGTCACAGCATATGCAATAAATTAAGCAGAAGAGGATGTTTGTCTAGTTTCACAAGGCTACTGTAGGTCAACTTGTTACTCTGCAGTTGAACTTTAGGTCTTTTGATAGGTGCACATCATTGGCCACATTCCCCCTGGACTCTGTCTGAGCAGCTGGAGCTGGAACTACTATCACATAGTCAACAGGTCAGTGCCATGCTGAACTCGTTGCTGTAGTGACAGTGCAGTGTTCTATGTACTTCATATCTGACCCTCTGCTATAACTAAAGCACATGACTTCAGAACTGGGGTTTATAGCACTTCTTTGTTACTGTTCCCTTTGCAGGAATTAAATAACTTTTTGCTTGAACTTTATTATATGATTCATGTCAGCATTTCCCAACTTCTACTTCTGCTGCTAGGCTTACACATGTGATTCTGTGGTTAATTATTTGTGTATTTTACTGTTTATTGTTCTCACTATAGTTCCATTATGCAAAGTTTAACCATTTTTAATTTTTTCATTTGACTAGGTATGAGGGAACTATAACTGGCCAGTTTTTTGGACACACACACCTTGATGAATTTCAAATGTTTTACGATGAGGAGACAATGACTCGTCCTGTGGGTGTGGCTTACATTGCTCCAAGTGTTACTACCTACATTAACCTAAATCCAGGTGTGGCTAATAAGAACACATTTCTAAAGTGGTTTTGTTTTCCTTAAATGTTTGTTTTTTGCAGCTGAATATTCAAAATGCTTAGAAGAGACAACAAGGAGAAAGAGAACATTTAATATGTTTTTATAAATGTACAAAAAAATTTTCATCTTTTTATTGTGACCTATCTCCTATTAGGATACCGTGTGTACTATGTCGATGGTAACTACCCTGGCAGCAGCCGCCTTGTCTTGGATCATGAGACCTTCATCGTCAACCTCACTTTAGCTAATGGTCATCAGAATGGTTTAGGAGAATTATCCAAGCCTGACCCAGACCCAGCCTGGACTCTGCTGTACCGGGCCTCCCAGGCCTATGGTGTGTCTACGCTGTTTCCCTCCAACTGGGATGCTGTGATCAGGACCTTTCTTGCTGATGACCATGTCTTCCAGCAGTTTTGGTACTTTATGCACAAAGGCCATGTGTCTGAAACCTGCAAGGATGTTTGTAAAAGTACGCTGATCTGCTTCTTGCGCAGTGGTCGTCATGACCTGCTGGAGCAGTGTGATCTACTGTACCGATCCAAAGGACAAGGAGCACGTTCTTTCAGAAAGACCTTGTGCTAATAAATCAAGTTTGGCCTTTCTGGATTGAAGCAATCCACAGTTAGTTTCAGAGAGACAATTGACAAACTAGTGATTTCCCTAAATGACACTTGTTTTTCTGTTTTCTCTAGAAAGAAGAGAAACTCAGAGCCACTGATTTATGATTTCTGTAATGTGTAGCATTTTAAGGTCACGACTTGTTTTCCAAAGATAATCTGTCACTTGTGTTACTGTGCATATTTGCCTACAAATTTCAGTGCTTGCCACTGGTTATTGAATGCCAGTGTGCATTTGTTTAATATACCATAGAGGGTTATTGTAAAGAGTGTAACCAAGTAATTCTAATCAGCTCAATTAAACAGGCACTAATCTAATGCAAATAATGTTGGGGATGGGGATACTGAAGAAATTATTTAAAAATCAAAGTGTACTACACAAGTATGAAACTGCACAATGAGACATAACTTAGGCAAGAAAAGGTCATTATATAGAAACTGTTCTCTCGCTAACGTTCCTGCTACCTGTGTGGAGAGTCTCAGGTTCTAACTGAGTGGGGTGATATGGTTTGGACTATGTTCTTTTGCACAACTTCTGCTTTAATCAGTAAGTTTCACTGTTTAAATAGGACTCATTCAGGTCAAGCTTACTTTCAAAGATTTGCTATAAATGTAAATGTAAGCAACGACTGGTTTTCACACATTGCACCATATAGAACCTCCTTTATTTGTTGGCCGGACCTTTTTTACAGATATGTCTTTATTCCCTGAATGTTTAAAAAAAGCTTGTTTCTTCTGTGGTTTGCTTTGTAGCTATGCAGTGGGCTGAGTAAGTGCACTGGATGTGAAGAAATGTTGATTCAACTGGTGTAAATTTAATGAATGATTAAATTATTTTCTGCAGTTCAGCATTTCACTTATCCTTTCTTTGATTTTCTTACGAGTTTTCTTGAAAAAAGAGGAATAGAAGACTTTTTTTTCCCCTTTTAAATAAGAGTTGACTGGCCTTTAGCTAACCAGGTTAACAATCTGTGTAGGCCTCTCTCTAAGACCTCTACAGTCAGTATGGATAGCAGCCACAAGGGGTCAGTAGTAGACACTGATGTCCAGAACAAAAATGACACTACATAAGTTATATGTAAAATTTAAAGGGTAAATGTGATTTTACAATCCCTTATGCCTAAAATAAATTGAAAATGGCTATTGTTCTGCAAAGACTTTGCTTCTGTGGTCAGAACAATGCCATTTTGAAATGTATCGGTTTTCAAGAACATTCTAGACTTCTAGAATATTCTGGAACTGAGAAAGAAAAAATTGCCACAACAAATATTACATTTTTGTGGGCTGTGGTTATGACAGTTTGTGATGAAGATTGCTGTTTTTACATAGGCTTTAGACATAAGCAGCTACAATAGAACACTTTGAAGCCAGGGGAAAAAAATTACATTGTGCTACACAAAAACCTAAGCATTAATGCAGTGAAATTTGATCAAATATGTACACATATGGTGTTAACTGTCCTTCTCTGAACATAAGGTTGTAAGTTTAGTGGAAGTGCCAAGTAACTTTAAAACTCCTCTTTTACACTTGATTCTGGGCTTTTTTTGGCTGTTGAAGAATCCTCAGATCACACTTACCTCCTTGTCTAATGGGAAAATGTGTACACAATTCACCTTATTACTAATTTTTATATTTAACAACCCCTTCTCACCCCCACCCCCCATTGCAAACATTTTATACACTACACACAATAAGTTAGGGATATTATTTGCATAAGTGCTTTTCCTATTTGCTCTGAATTTTAATAAGTAAAAGTTCCCTTTGATATTACTAATAATGTATGAGAAGAAACACCATTTTCATTAGTTTAATATTTATTACCCCAAAAATGTAGATAACAGCGATAGCCCCCAAATAACAAAAATTGACAATGTCAGTAGCAGGTGTTTCCACCATTTGCCGCAATGACAGCTTGACAGTGACACCTTATGCTCCTCACTAGCCTCATGATGTCCTGAGGCAATGCCTTCCACTCTTCCACAAGTACTACACGCGGTTCTGCCAGATCATGTGGGGGTGGGGTATGATGATGCAGTCTCTGCTTCAACTCTGCCAGACGTGCTCTATACGGTTCAGGTCAGGGGACATTGATGGCCATACCATATGAGGCATTTCAACTTCCTGAAGTCAGGCTGTGACAATTCTGCCAAGATGTGGTGGAGCAATATCATCCATGAACAGAAAGTTGGGGGTGTGCTGGCAGATTTGGGGGATGATGATGGCTTCTATGATGTCTCTGAGGAAAGAGCGTGCAGTGACTGAGCCATGTACAATAACCAAATCTGTTTTGCGCTGACTGGTGATGCCTGCCCAGACTATTGTCCCTCCTCCACCAAAGCAAACCCTGGGGACCATGTTGACCTCAGCGTATCGTTCACCTCGCCTTCTCCAGCAACGCGGACGACCATCGTTTCTGTGCAAGGTGAGCCGACACTCATCAGTGAACAGGACGGTAGACCACTGCTGCATTGTCCAGGTCACATGGTCTTGTGCCCACTGCAAACGTTCATGGCGGAGTTTTGGTGTCAGTGGAGTCACCTGCAACGGTCATCTGGCATTTAAGCCAAAGCGGTGGAGTCGGTTGCGAATGGTTTGTCTGGAAACCCTAGTACCCTTCGCATCTCGTAAACGGGCCTGCAGCTGTGTGGCAGTTGCATAACGATGTCTGAGTGCATAGGTCCTTTGTTACTGGTCATCACTGCGGTCTGTGGGGCTTCATTCCTGGGTCTGTCATGAACTCTGCCAGTAGTTCTGTGTCTTGATGCAAGTCCGCTGATAACACTTTAAGACACACCAAGTTCATGAGCAACATCTGACTGCCTGCAACCGACCCGGAGGCATGCCATGGCCAGGTGACGCTGCTCATCCCTTAAGTGACGTCGTGTGTTCATGGCTGTTTGAATGATGAACTTGGAATGACTTACTGACAATACCAGCTTTTTATAACCACAGAATGTTGAAATTGATGCCACATTGAGAAAGGTTGTCTTTTGGTATTGGCCCCAATATAAGGCAAACTTCTTCACAATGAGACCATTAAATGGAAAAAACACAAAATGAGGTGTGTCTATCACCCCAATACAATTGCCTCCCTGTCCCAAAAATGTCTGAAGTGAAACAAACACCATATGTATGACATCCACTAAGTCTCTCACAATATCCCTAACTTATTGTGAGTATAAATATAAATCACACACATACAAACAAAAAGCTCCTACACACATGACCTTGCATTTACCGCTCACTTTATTTTGTGGATAAGCATAACTTTCAGATTATTAACATAATGAAAGGCATATTTTAAACTGAAGCCTTTATTTTAAGCTATTCCAACACATACATAATCTTTGAATCTGGAGGCAAAGTCCACTGAAGCTGGTGGTACTCAATGTGGTTGAGGACCAAACCTTGAACAACTCGTGAATCCTTCCTTTCAGTCCTTAAACATGGTGTCCTTCCAAAAATGTTCCCTTCTTTGAAGATGTTCCCTTCTTGAACAGAATGTAAACAAAAGGATTATGGCAGGCTATGAATGGCAGTGTGAAAAGTCTTCATCGTGAAAATAGTATGGGCATAAAACTGCAATTAGGCTATGGCTATGGGGCCCACAGTTCGGTCCACTTTTTTGCTCCCAGCACTTCCTAACCAAGCCCTTGAAACGCAGAATACTTTGTACAGGTGTTTTGGGCTCCAGTAACTGGGCTGAGGTATCTTCTGCATAAGCTCAGTCAAGGGTCACTGAATGACACAGTCACACCAAAATCCTCCTTATAGATATCCCAGGTTTTGGCCTTATGTGGGTTGTCCAATTCCTCCCTTGACAGATATAGCCTGTAAATAGATCAGAACATTAGAACACGTGAAAAAAAATTACATTTCAAATATCAAACAGCAAACAAATGCTCCATTGAGAGTCAGTTCATTACAGATAAAGCCCCACCTGTTGTTCTCTATAAATGAAGTGTTGAACCAGAAATAAAATGGACAGTCCTCGTATCCTTTTGGAAGACCCTGGGCATTGAGAAAAGACAAATCAAATGGGAAAAACAGTTTTACTCCACAAACCCTCCCTTCATTAAAAATGTTGATAACTTACAGCACTGGATTCAAACATGACCTTCACATCTCCACACACCACTGGTCCATCCTGTAAACTGATCACTACTGCATTGTTTTCAATATCTGGAAACACCTGGTGAAAATGTGAACAAAGTACTTTTGAGTAATTAGAAAAAGGTAACACACACACACACACACACACACACACACACACACACACACACACACACACACACACACACACACACAC
>JBBPDA010000037.1:5828121-5847906 GCA_037974385.1 Arnoldichthys spilopterus
CACACACACACACACACACACACACACACACACACACACACACACACACACACACACACACACACACACACTTCCTAGAGTGTGCTTACCACACAATTATCTTGTTTGGCACAGACACATTGAAACACTTGCTCCTTCTTCACTATGATCCGCACCTTCAGGTCACTACCATTCCCCTTCCCCACACCTGTACGAAACACCACAGAGCACTGAAGAATTACTTACTTTATAGAAAATCCAAAATAATATATAATATATATAAAATTGAAGTCACTGGTTGAAAACCAGTTTGGTTACAAATACATGTATAAAATGATTTTTAATGTTTGTATTCTACAGCATGTGAATGTTTTTTCTTTCAGTTCCTTTGTATTTCATCATCATCTATACTCAATGTGAGCAATAACTTTTGAAAACTAATGCATGTAGTTGAATCAACAGAAATGTATTTGTATCATCTAGTGCAATTACCTGTAATTGAGTGAATGCGCAAACTTTTTATTTTCAGGCTCTGTGAAGGAGGCAGCTGCCGGTTATACTTGTTCTTCATGACCTCATAGTATCCAACATATCTGCTCTACAGTTACAGGAAAAGAACTTGTTAAACAAACTGCTTTTGTGAAAACAGTCAGTACCCGCAGAAGTCAGCATGACTCACCTGAGAGGGAGTTTCAACACCTTGGAACTTAGAGCTCATGCTCTTGTCTGTGCGTCTCTCTCCAAAGTAGTCCAGACTGTCCTGTTAAATGCAGAGAGGGAAATTAAAGGAGCAGCTTTAATGTACTGAAAATACGCTTACACCTTCATCTCTATAGAAGTACAGTACCTGTGCACTTTCAAACTGATCATTGTCAATCAACCACGTACACACCAACGTTCCTGTGCGCCCTATGACAGCAGGAGGGGATATTTAAAAAAATTAATAAAATAAAAAAAGTGACACAAAGAACTGCATAGGTCCTCTCTAAAAATGGGAATTTAGCTAAACATGAAATTTACACAATTTCTCACATATTCTAAAACCTCTAAGGTAAATGTAATGGAAGCTTTTAGCCACATTTAATCCCACATGTTCCTGACAGCACTCTGAATGAATGAATCTTGAATACACTTGCTTATGTGGGATTGTCTGACATACAGTTTTGTCTATAAATAAAAAGCATTAGTTGAGCATAACTATTGTCTGTACATTAGTCCATTTTTATAGACGGCAGTACGGTCATATCTAAAAAGTTATACCTTTTCCAATAACATGTTTTGTTGATTTTTTTTAAAGTAAATTAGGTTAACATATCCTCTACAAAAAGCAAACTTAATGTCAAATTTACTGCAGTTTTTAACATACAATTTCTTTTCATTTGCTGAGATGTGTGTGTGTGGGGGGGAACGACGAACATCATAAAATGTGCCATATAATTTCCACAGGCCACATTTAATGCATTCATTCATTCATTCATAATGCATGCATTCAACCAAATAAATCATATAAACCATAATAACTAAAATAAACTTAACCAGGGTGTCCAAACTTTTGAATGACTGTATATATCAGAAACCACATAAGCAAATCTAGTTAATCTAGACATCTCTTGGGGCAGCTGGATGGTTCAAATGATTTAAGGATGTATTTTATTGAATTGCTAAAATATTTGCGTTCCGTTAATTGTTAGCCAAGCTTCTATTTTTTGTTACAATGTTTAGTTTTGCATGGAAACTCTGAGGCTGACAAGCAATCTTGGATGACAGACCCCATCATCTGGATTGAGAGGAGGACTTTACACTCTGAATCACCTCTAAAGGACGGCATATCAGTGAACTTTTACAGCCACACACAAACCATGTTTCTGGATCACACAAAATGTATGAACTTTGTGCCATCAGTATCATCACCTTTTCCCCCTTTACAGTGGATGGCTATGATGTTGTGTGAATCTGCAGCCATCCACTCCCTCACACTGGCAGTGTACCTCAGCATGTCCCTAAGAACAACACAACCTTTCACCACAACATCCAGAAACCTCAGTATATAAACCCTTAAAGTGAAAAAGAGGACTTTGTTAAAGAATTACTCATTACTTACTCTAATGATGGCACATTATGATCATCAATCATTACACGTTCCACTCTGTAATGGAAAAACTGCGGATCATAGCCTTTTTCACCTGGGGGAAAGGAGAAAACAAAAAACAAAACAAAAAAAAACAGCAGGCCGTGCTCAGCAGTGCTACACATTTGCACACTTCAGCGAAATACACATAGCAACGCAAGAGATCTCACTTACTGCAGAGATTGTAAACTCTGTAATGATCTGGATGCTTTGTGTCCAGGAATCTGGCAACTTCCTAAAAGGAATATTTTGTCAAAATGTTAGAAACCATGGAAATGTTTTATAAGCACCTATCTAAAAAAAACCAACATCAACAGAAAGGATTATTTGCTTCTTTCACAACTGTCATTCCAAAAAGCTATGCTTACTTTGATTGGATTTCTGTACAGTGCCTGTTTTCCAGACGAGGGGAAGGACATGGCAATAACTCGGTCTGAAGACACAAAAATGAAACACATTCTTAACCAACAGCAGAGAAAAGAATAAACACAAAGGTACAGAAATAAATAAAATCAACCCAACCTGTGACATAGGTGAGATCCAGATCAAATCCATCCTTTTGATATCGCCTTTTGTTTTCTGATACCTATGAGGTGAGGTTCACAAATACCACAGTGAACAAACCGTGAACAACAGTCAAAGGAGTATAAGAATGTACCTGAAAATGCACATTATATAATGCATTTACATAAATTTCAACAATATTCAGCAAGAGTTTGATTCCAAGATGCTGTATGTACAGTTGTAAACACAATGGTTGTATTAACCATAATACTACTGGACCATTTCCTAAGAAATCGTAATTGAATTTGAAAGAGGCAGATTTTACTTCAGATCCTCACCATTCTTCTGGTGACCTTTTCCAGCTCTTTCTTCTGAGACGCCAGGCGAAACACACGTACCAGGATCACTATTCTCAAAGCCCTCAGAAAGCTTACTAACCTGTCAACAATGGTCAGAGCGGGTCATGTTTTAGTAAAAATTACTCAGCGTAAAGTCAATCTTCTCAAACTTTGCCAATTTGTCTTTGTGTGGAGTGCAGCACCAGTTATTCATAATGTATTATATTAGCTAGGTGAATCACCAAAAACAGTTGCATTTGTTGGATACTAAATGCCTTAAATTAATCAAAACACCAAAAAGACTAGTCTAGTGCAACATAGATCAATTTGGATGCTCACAGAAGGATGATTTGCATATTGTAGCCTACTAGAAATTTTTATCTGTTACTACAAATTTTATCTACAAATCTGTTAAATATTCAGATGCAACATAAATCTTTAAACTGTACCTGGGAATTTGGCTGGCATCAGAGAAATGGCTGAATGTATAGACCATAGTCACAACCAGAGTGATGACCACGATGCCTGCATCTATGATGTTCAGCTTGGAGCTGAAGTACACTTTGAATCTGAAACAAAAAGAGGAGATGCCTCTTAAACAACAAACTGTCATTCACTTTTGCCAGGGGTGTTATTTTAAAGCAAAAACCACCCAAACCCAGTCCAGGGAACATCCACACATCCACAACCAGGGCCCTTAGATTCACCTTAAATGCATTTCAAGGGTAATTACCTTAAACTTTCCTAGGGACAACACATTTCGACCTTCTCATAAATTAAATTCTAATAAAAGACTTTAAAAAACTTTTTAAAAATGCACCAGAATATGGTACAATTGTTAACTAAAGATACTAAAAGATGTATTCTTTAGGCCACCATCACAGTGACATTATTTACAAACTGAAACTGATCTAAGGGTACAGACAAGGTACAGACCAGGAATCGACCCACCACCTCCCTTTCTGCAGATGCCACTTGAAGGTGGCAGGAACATGGACATTGTAAAGCATTTAAAGGACATTTTCCTGGCTAATGCAGTAAGAAGTCTAATAGCCAATACTGCTAGAAAGCCAAATATGAAGTTAGTATTTATGAGCATCTACAAGAGGCTATAGTAACGGAATGTCTTGATCTCCCTGCTGGGGAATGCCAAATGCCTAAATCTATTTGCATAAAGCATGCTGGGTAATGTAGCAAAATATCATTGATGGACTCATGAAATCTTGGCATGCAATGCTGCAATACTGAGTTTACATAACTACAAACAACAGCTCTAAAATTGAAATAAATGTTTGGACTAAAATCTGACTTTATACAAAATGTTTGGAAAAAAGTATGCTTAAAAAACAAAACAAAAACATTTAAAATTTACATTTTTGGATTAAAAACAAAAAACATCTGTTTCAAATTCTATTACTTGTTCACTAAAGGGTTAGCTAAAAAGAAGAATATGCTCTTACATTTTTATAGCTGGGCTTGCATTATGGTTAATGAGTCACTCTGGTCTAACTGGAAATTGCTGCCTTAACAGCACTTCCTGAATTATGAAACAGACCCATCAGGAATAAAAAAATTATAATAATGAAATTTAAAAAAATGGTATTTTTAATAGCAGTATGCTTTCTTGTACTTTTTACTTTGCTTAATATTAAAAACAAACTATTTATATATTTGCGTACAGAAACTCATAATAGTTTTTGTGTCTGGCAAGTGATTTGACCATACCATTAGAAAATAAATAATATAAATAAATAAATAAAGTACATGCAGACCCACAGATAGTGGGTAGATAGTAGATAGTGTCTTTCACTAACCCTTCTACATAGATCCTCAGCAGCACATCAGCAACAAAGAACAAGGAGATGAGAAGAGAGATGACCTCCAGAGGGGTTCTTACTGCCCTAGTTTGCTCTTGCAAGGAAAGGTCAACAATGACCAGGGCAATGTCCACTATGATGAGCACCACTCCAAACACGCTGGAAGAACAAGGTAATGAAAACATTATCACAATACGAAAACAGTAATGATTTTTAAATTATCATGCCAGGTTCAGCTGCTGAATCATAGTAGCAGTACAATATTAACACTCACCGAAAACCAAAAGACATCACAAAAGGAGTGATTTTTTGCCTAATGCGACTGCAAGACAAAAACAAGGCAGCAAGACCAAGTATTAGAACATCTTTTCATTTGCTCTATTCCCTATGGTTTTGGCTGTGGCCTGGATGAACTCTTACTAGTACAATGTGTCCGGTTCCTCAGTTCCTTCTTTGCCATCATCAATGTGGACTTGAGCTTCTTCCATCATGCCGTTCCTAGTTAAAAAAAAAAGAAAAAGACAGAGGCACCCTTCTATTTAGTGAATCCA
The DNA here is from genome assembly GCA_037974385.1 of Arnoldichthys spilopterus. Classification (NCBI taxonomy): domain Eukaryota; kingdom Metazoa; phylum Chordata; class Actinopteri; order Characiformes; family Lepidarchidae; genus Arnoldichthys; species Arnoldichthys spilopterus. The sequence goes on from JBBPDA010000037.1 coordinate 5,833,439, forward strand.
GATTCTTTTAAATGTACCAGGCACTCAATTATGCATACACAGAAATTTCCATAGAAAGACACTGCCAGTAGAATGATACTCTCTGGAGAAATCAAACATGAGCTTGTGCCCCACACCAGGCATTGAATAGAGGGGCATAAAGGCAGTGGGATGTGGAGCAGGGAACAGTATTTGTGATCCAAAACTAATCATCACTATCTGACCTCACTACTCTTGGCTATTAGTGGGTGGGGTGACCAAGTGGTTAGGGACCTGCCCTTGTGCTCAGAGGGTCACAGGTTTAAGTTCCAGCCCAGGTACCACTGAGGTACTCTTGAGCAAGGTACTGTCCAACTTCACTGCCCCCTGGGCACTGTTGATAGCTGCCCACTGCTCCACATGTAGGAGGGTTAAATATATTGTGGTGTGGTGTGACAAATAGTTACTTTCACGTTTTACTAAATGCAATCAAATACCCAAAGTGATGTTCCAACACCTGGTGTCAAGCCTTCCCAGTAGAGTGGAGTGTGAACATCTTTTTCAATATCCTTGATTTCAAAACAAATGATGGATGAGCAGGTGTCTGCCAACATCTTAACACATCATGTAGCTGGCACAGCCCAGATCTCCAGCAAGCCCAGTGATGTTCAGTGAAGAATCCTCCTTGATTACAGTAATTCAGGATCTGCCAAAGCCAGCTAACCCACTATTGTCCCTCATGTAATCTTACACTTTAGGAGCATTCAGTGCACACTTAAACTCTGTGTAGATCCCATTTTGTCCTTTCTGTGATCATGCATACACAGATTTGTGAGTGCAAATGCAAACTGGGTGTGATTTTATTTTGATTGATAGAGATACCTGATCAGATGTTTAAAAAAGTGTGATTACAGAAAAGTGCTGCAGAAACTAAAGAGCAAAGGTCATATGCACCAGTGAAGTTTAAGTCATGTAATTGAATGTTATTCACTCACCCATTAACATCTTTGGTATCCAACCCAGGGTAAAAATGTGCCGATGACATTTTAAAGAGTTTTTTATTGCTTGTCTCCTGCTCTGTCCCATGAGAAGAAAAGCAGCAGTTATCCCTGACTTTAAATGTGCTAAACTCTTTCAGCTTTTAGATTTGACACAGGAAAAATAAAAATAAAATGGGATTGAAGGGAGTAGAAAATAAAGTGCTCTGTGCTCTGGCTGATGTGATCTCTTATTCCAAGTTCACCAGCATCTGTAAGTTTAGCAAGACAGTAAAGATCAACCAGCTACTTTAACTTTGGACATACCTTTACCTGAAAACTGCAGCAGCTGTAACAGAGCAGAAGTCGTCAGTGGGGCAATTTGGGCCTATTTGGAAAAAAAACAGCCACATTTTACCTCATACCACAGAAAAATCAAACTGATGAAGATTTCACAGCAAATAACTGAAGTCAGCCCGTGTCAGAGCGCAGTGGAGGATTAAACGAGTGGCATTTAATAAAAGCTTCTTATTACTCAAGGATTTTAGTGAAGACCGGTTAAAAAGTTACAAACCAAAAAGCAGCCGCGGAAGGTTACTGTATTATCCTTCCTTTGCTTTCTTTGCACTCCTTCTGCCTCCTTTTCGCCAGAGAAACAAACAGTCGTCCCACACTCGCGTATTCCTCCGCGTTTTCTTTGTGTCCTGCTTTAGTGCATCGTTTTTCCTCGTGACGCTCTCTGTGTCTCGTGACTCGGGGATACTATAAGGAAACCGGTTCAAAGGTTCATGCCGCTATTTTTCTTCCTTTTATCCACACTCATCCGCCCATTCCCCTGCAAACGTAGCGGATTTTTATCTTCCTTACATACTCCACCCACCCCGCCCCCATGTCAGCACCGTTAACCAAAACCAGCCCACGGCGGTCATAGTGTGAGTCACTGTCTCCACCAGGAGTTAGAAACAGATAGAAGAAAGTGTTTATTTCAAAAACTAAATGACATTACTGGATTAAAATCCAGCGTGAAAAGTTTACCTCACGGTTTAGCTTATATTATGGGACCTCCTCCTTCGCGCGCACACACACTCTTGCAAAATTCTTCCTCCATAATAACATATTTGGCAATCTTGATTGTAGAACATACGTCTGTACATATATTCATATACTATAATATATATAATGAATTTTAATTGCAGCAACGGTGTATTTATAATTTTCGAACAATATTAAAAATGTAAATATTAACGTCACATTCGTTCCACAGTACTATACACAATGTTACTGCCAAGTTGAGTCCTGTGCCCTGATTACTTAGTAAGTGCTGCATTCTGATTGGCTAAATGAATTTTGGGCCTTGGCTGATTTGACCATTCTGGTAAGGTGTCTGAATGCTGCAGTATGATTGGCTACCTTAATGTTGCAACCTAATTGGCTTTCTGAATTCTTTTTCTATTGGACTGGCTAGCTGAGATCAGGCCTTGCCTGCGATTGTATAGTTCAGTCCTGTCCTCGGAATGGGTGGCTTCCTGAATACTCTGAATTCTGAAATTATACTGGCTTCATGACTACAGCATTCTGACAGTTCTAGCTAGTTTAATACTGTTATCTACTGTATAGGTAAGTTAACTCCCAAGGGTTTGTTGTATTTTTTGACTCCTACCATCACAGTAATTGCTAGAAGTAAATATAAGTTAATAGATTAAACAATAAGCTGTTGAATAGACTGTTGAATAGGGAACTCAAACTCAATCTACAAATTTTTGACTTAAACAGGTTTAGTAAATGTTTTTTAACAAAATATATCGTCACTGTCAGACAAAAACCCTCCATCTCCAAAATGGAAATTTTACAAGAAAAGCACAACTAATCTACTACCCTTAATTTATAATGGAGGTTAATGTAAAATACATAATTTAAAAACATTGTTCTTGGTCCATTTATAATAAAAAATCTGACAAATCTTAAGTGTCCGCTGGTGTTTTGCAAATGATCTAAAAAAAACAAAAAATTAGAAAAAAGGAGATACAAGGTTTTATTCCAATTGCAACATTGAAAATATCTTTTTTTTTTTTTTTTTTTTTGAACAGCATTGTCCTGGAAGAGGCCTGTGGAATGTAAGGAATGGGAAATGGCGAAACCCCTTCTCTGGATTTAACATAGAACATGTGGAACAAACTGCCTCTATAAATAATGGAAATAAAAACGCAGAAGGAGTTCACACCTGAGCCCTCAGTCTGGAGAAGACAGTTCTTTGGAGATTACACTAGGTGTGTTTTAAACCCTTGTTGCTGCATTTCTCCTGCTAAAACATGATTGAAGTCACTGTTGTTGTTTTGGTTTGCTTTTAACTTAAAGAGAAGCCTTCTTAGATTCTTTTTCCTCACCTTTGGTCAAAAGTTTAGCTGATTTAGACATCATGCCAGAGCTGATAGTCTTTCTGCTGGTGTCCTTTGGGATCGCGTCATCAGGAGTCTCAGTAGGTGATGTTCTCTTTTACAGGTTTCAGGACAGTGTTTAATGTGTGCATGATAAAATGATTGATCTTTCATGCCCCATGTTGTGTGTTACTGAGGGAGATGATGGGTGTCGGCTTGAAGTGTCTGAGCTGAGAGCGAGTATACAGAAACTGGATCACGCGCTGTTGCTTGGCGAGTGGAAACTGGCGCACATGCGTGCACATCGCCGCTTCAGACTGCTGCCCAAACCAGAACCATGGACTAGCCTAAATGACACCACCAAACCATCGTTACCAAGCACAGGGGGGAATTTACTAGTTCATGACAGAGGTGATCTATGGTGCACCGTGGTCAGATGACAGCTGTATATTTAGGCAGACAGATGAGATGTATTTTATTTGATCCTCTCCAGATTGCTCTGAGCTGTTCGACAGAATAAGACCAGAGAGTGGGTTCTACCGGATTCAGCCCAAAGCGACCCTTGAGCCATTCCTGGTGTACTGTGACATGGAGGATGGGGGAGGCTGGACCATAGTGCAGAAGCGTCGCAATGGGAAAGTGGATTTTAACAGGTCATAACAAAGACATAGCACTCCGCTAACACAATATCACTTATACGTAAACAAATATATAGTTTAATCATGTTAATGTTACTTATAGGTCCTCCTTCCAGTCCACTTATGACATTACAAGAGCCATAATTCATAAATTACCTTTGTTCTGATTGGTTGCCCTGTGTTGTGCAGCCTTATTTTTATTTAGGTATGGGTGGGGCTTAACTGTTGAAGCCTAAATAGGCTCATGTATGTAACTAGTTGGTTTTTATGACATAAATTTAGCTAAATTTGCATGTGCAAACCACATTTCTGGCAAGAGCAAGAAACTGTGATTTTATTTATTCTGTTTAACCTTAATTTAACTGACAACAGTACAAAGATAAGATTTCCAATCTATTCACTGAACAGCTTGAATGTATTTTGTAAACAAGCACATTTGAAGTTTGAAACACACTTACCGGAACATTTACCACTGTTTTACATCTACTTTCCTTTTATTTATCCTTTTGAATTGTTTGGGAACTGAGGATACAATTTTTTGCAGTTTTGCAGGTGGCATTTTTGCCCATTCTTGCTTGATACAAGGCTCCAGCTGCTCAACAGTCTATGGTCACTGTTGTTTGATTGTCCTCTTCATGATGATTCATAAAATCCAACAAAACAGGCCAACCAAGCACATGGACTCTCTATCTACAAATCCATGCTGTTGTAGCACATGCATTATGAGTCCTGCCATTGTCTTACTGAAATAACCAGAGATGTCCAAGGCAAAGAGGACACCCTGATGGCAACATACATCTCACTAAAATCCCAATATATGTCTTGTGTCATTGAGACCTTTACACATATGTAGGTCACCTATGCTGTGGAGACTGATGCACCCTATAACATGACACAGGTTGGCTTTTGCACCTTTTGTTGATAATGTAGATGATTCATTTTGTGGCACAGATAATTCAACATCCATTTGTACCAAAGATCAACTGAAACTCGAACTCATCTTACAATAGCACGTTTCCACTGTTTTTAAGTCCATCTGAGATTAATTGAGCCCAGAGAACTTGGCAGTGTTTCTGTACAGAATGGATGTTTGGTCTTGTCTTTGCATAATAGAGTGTTAGGTTGCATTTCTTGATGCAGTGGCAGCCCATGTTAAGTGGCAATTGTTTTCCAAAGTCCTTTGAAGCCCATGTGGCTATATTTATTGCAGTAGCGTGAGCCATGGCCCATCTTTGTTTGCAAATTTGTCTTTGTCGCTCTCCCAATTTTTCTGAAATTAAAAATTTATTTATATTTGCAAAATACAAATAAGTTGTTCAGCCAAAGACAATTTCTGTGTTTTAGTCAGTTAAATAAAAGTTACAGATTGGATATTTTTGTTTTAATTGTATTTTACACAATGTTCCTTTTCTTTTTTGAAACTTTAACATTAACCACTTTTATTAAAAAAAAAAAAACTTTAGTTAGTTTTAAAGTGAAAGAAAGTAAAGAAAAACTCAACATGTTTCCCCACTGGCTCCTGGCAACATCTATTTGTGTATTGTTTTACTTCTTTTACTTACCAACTTTATGCTTTCAAACCCAGTTTGAATGCCTTCCTTTGTGCATGTATCTTTTTAGTAGTTCTTGGTCAACAAAGTTAACCACATAGCTTCATTTCTGGTGGTAGTATGAGCCAGTTATTGTGTTTCCTGTGTATCAATAGTCAAGTAAAAATAGATGAAAAAAATCTAACTTAGGTCTTCTAACTTTGTCACTTTTTCTACTTGCACACTTGCAGATGTGAAGCCTGCCACATCTGGAGTATGTAATTGCTTACCATTGTAATTTTAACACATGTCTATGTTCTTAGAGCAAAAACTGTGGACTCAGGACACACTTATAATAGAAGCCAGTGGGCAGGTACTGAATTGCTGGTGTGAAGTTTTAAGAAGATGTGTGGCTACTATATTTTTTTAAAATTTGGTATAATATTCATATTATTTATACTATATTTATATATTACATTATATTATATTTTGGGTCTCACTGTGCATAGCATTATACAATAAGAAACACTCCTTTTAGTTTACAGTTTACTGTTTTAAAACAGCTGTAAAATGATCAAGCAGCATACTGTCAAAACTGTACACCAATGAATATGATATCTTTTTTGCTTGATTTCAGGGACTGGGAGGAGTATAAGAATGGCTTTGGTAATTTCAAAATAAGTAAAGATGAGTTTTGGCTGGGCAATGATCATATTCACGTCTTGCTGAATAGAGGTGGGTTGTTGCTTTTTAAAGTAAAGCCTTTCATCATAGGAAATAAGGAAATAGTTAAGTTCATTTGAATTCTTCTTGAAGGTGAAAATGTAATGAAGATTGATCTGATGGACTGGAATGGAGAAAGATCGTATGCAATGTATGACAACTTCAGAGTGTCAGATGAAAAAGTAAGTTTGATATTTTGCTAAAAAAAATGTAAAGATCAGACTAATATTACAAAATGTGTTTTTTTTTGTTTTTTTTTATTCCAACTATGAAGGTTCTTCTGCATTCATCCTATAACCATGAACATGAGTCTCTGATATGGCATCTCTCCCCACTTTTGCAGGATAAGTACAGGCTATACTATGGCATGTACAGTGGCCGGGCAGGGGATGCTTTATCTGGTGGGAGTAACATGGTGGAGCAGTGGTCTGCCTCACAAAGTGGTATGCAGTTTAGCACCAGGGACCAGGATAATGATCGCTTCCTGCAAGGAAGCTGTGCCAAAGAGAACAAAGGAGGCTGGTGGTACAACAGGTGAAATTCCACAAGCCATGGCCCATCAAAGGGTCCTGCTGTGTTCTTTTGTAGATTCTAAAACCTATCCACATTCTAGAGTTTGAAGCTATTAACAATACTGCTGCCCATAACAATCTGCTAATGCATATTCAAACTCTATCTGCTTTAAAGGGCTGGCTTGGTGAAAATTTTAATTAATAAACACTATTTTCCCCTTACTTTAAATGCTGTTACACAAGACACGCTTGTTGCTTCTTTAGTTTTACACTTGAAGCAGGAATGATGCTAGACATTTTGGGTCCTATGAAAGATATTATATTTAGTCCCAATATCATTTCTCTAAGGGCCCAATTTTTAGTGCTGTTTCCTTGGAATATCTTAACCTTACAGCAGCCCTGACTGGTGATGTGCAATCCTCTTTTACTTGTTAGCTTTATTACACAGATGGATGGATGGATGGATGGATCAATCAATACTTAATTAATCCCAAAGAAAAGTTTTGAAAACACGTAAAGGAAGATTGCACATCACCAGTCAGCATTATTCAAAGTGCATACATGAATCATCAGACACTTGTAACAGTGTCCAGTTGTTAGGTATTTTCAAATAGACTTGGTTTCTCCTCTCTTCCACTTTTAGTTAATTCTTTTTCCCAATCTTCCATAAATAAACTGATCCAATTATGCTGTTTATTTTTTGTCATTTACAGACCAAGCAGCCATAAATTTGGGGCACCAAACATGTCTATGTTATCTATATTTGTGTTCGATCTTTGGCAGGTGTCATGCTGCTAACCTGAATGGACGGTTTTATCGTGGGGGGAAGTACACAGCCAAGCACGACAATGGAATGGTGTGGAGCACCTGGAGGGGGCTGTGGTACTCCCTCAGACACACAAGCATGAAGGTGCGCCCTGCAGCTTTCATGGACAGCTTGGGCAGCGGAGCAGGACCAGAGGCCTAGATAACACCCAGTGCCTCGGTCCCAGTCTCAGTTTATCATAAGGAAACTGAAAGTGATCTAAACACTGCAGCATTGTACCCTATATAACATTTATACAGCAGAACTGCAGATGTTAGGAGATCGCAGCACAACTTACTTTGACACAAGATTTTCATATCACACTTTCCTTTTTGAAAAAAATAGGAAATGTTTATTTGGAAGATCTTTTTAAAGTATGTAATACATTACTAACATACAGATATCCTTTTTTGTGCATGATAAAGTAAACAAGCATTTAAAATCTATTTCGTGTCTGAAAGATCATTTATGATGTGCGTTTTTTGTTAACATAACATGCTGTTGAACTGTAGTAATATTTATTTATTTATTTATGAACCTAGTGGTTTCTAAGTATCAGAAACCACGTGTGGTAAAATGTGTCCATTTATCAGTACATCTCAAAGTACTCAAATATACACTGATCAGGTAAAACATTTAAACCTCCTGCCTGTTATACTGTTATATTGCCAAACAATTCTGAATCGTCAAGGCATGGACTCCTGGCTCCATAAACTGGCACCGTTACATTATCTGCAAATCCATGGTCCAGTCCTGATGCTAATTTGCTCATTGTAGGCCCTTCTTGAAGAGGACAGGGGTAAGCTTGAGCCTCTGACTGGTCTGCAGCGATGCAGTTCCATGCAGAGCAAGCTGTGATGCAGTGTGTGTTCTGACGCCTTTCTATCATGGCCAGCATGAACTTTTCCAGCAATTTGTGCTACTGTAGATCTTCTGTAGGATTGGACCAGATGGACTAGCCTTTGATCCTCATGTGCATCACTGAGTCTTGGGCACCCATGACCCTGTCCATGTCTGTCCTTCTTTAGACCATTTTTGGTAGGTACTAATTGTAGCATACTGGGAACAACCCAAAAGACCTGTTATTGTGGAGATGTTCTAACCCAGTCATCTAGCCTACAGAATTTTGCTCTTATGAAAGCCCCTCAGATCCTTATGCTTTTTTCCGATTGCAACATATCACATTCAAGCACTGACTGTTCATTTACTGTCTAATATATAATCAAAGTTACTTATTTAAACTATTAGTGGCTTTAGCGTTATGGCTGCTCAGTGTATATCTAGAAAGCCAAAAGTATCCAGAAGTTATATCTAACACTGGAATGGCAAAGGTGGGGCTGGTACTTGCTATAATTAAAACCAGCCACTAGGGACCCCAAGGCCATAGGGCCCTTGGGAGTATGCATTTATGCTAAAGTTATGCTAATCATGATATTGGCAGAAAACTATCTACCATTATTGACCAATGAAGGCCATTGTTTTAAATCTTTTACTGCATTGTTTGAACAGAGCAGCTGTTTACATTGTGTCCTCTTAAGAAACAGAGAACATTTTGCCCTCTCTTGTAACCATTTTGGAGACACTTGTTTTTATTTGGACAGCAACAACATGAACAATTACCTGATGACTTTGCTTCAAAAAAAGCAGAGGTAATGTATTCATCCCTTAAATTTATTTGTATGTATTTTTTTTTTGCTTATTCCGATAAAAAAAAAATGTAGTAGTAGTAGTACTTATTTAAAGATTCAATTTCCTCAGTAATTCACTCCTATTGTGTTTAGTGTCATACATTCAGCCTTTTCCAGATCAAACTGAATGAACTATTAAATCTACATCATTAAGTTCAAAATAATGTAACTGATGTGTGGGGGCCCACCAAGTGTGATGTGACGTAGGCCTGCAAGTGGCCCTGTGTCTAGGCTCAGGAAAAACGACATAGACGCAACTATTTATTTACATTAAACACAATACATTATACTGTTTATTCTACAGAGCCAACATTTTACATTTCCCAGTGTTCAGACATTTACTCTGTTTGTCAGACTTTCAAATTGATCTTCTATCTCTAAAAAGGTGAAGGTAAGAAAATAGCTAATTTTATATTTACATATTTATATTTACATATTTGAATATTCCCAAGTTTAAATATTTAGCATTTATATGACTCATAACTTAAACTAGCCATATTTGGTTTATAGACAGCCCGAGCTACTACAGTTCATTTTCATGTTACACATTACATTTCATACAGATCAGTCAGGGGAGCACTGTGATTTAGAAATTATCTTACAGTATTTTTTCTATAATATACCTAAAATATTTTTTTAGACCCTCAATACAGTATCTTACAGTATGTTAGAGCACCAATATATATCTAATAGTTCATAAGGGCCTACAGAAACACATTTCACTATGGTCAGTTACACCAACAAAGCTTCTTAACAGCAAATATTTGGACAAAATATTTTCAAATTTGCAAAAAGTAGGCTACTTAACTACAGTAATGAATGAAAAAGTTTTATATAAAATAGCTCCCACAGAAAAGCATTGCTCCCATTCTCCATACCATTCTATCTGATATGAAGATAGTAATATATACAAACCACTTTATGCCAAAATGACCAATTTTGTAAAGGATATTGACATGCACTAAACCAATAATTTTAGCAGGATGTTTTCATGTATTGTTTATTTGGCCTAATACATTCACCCACTTCATCACTAATATAAATGACATGTGCCTAGGCACAATGAAGAATTCCCCCATGAATGTGTAAATTGAATTTGTTATAATAAAATATATATACAGAGAGAGATACAGTGTCTATAAGTAAAGGTGATGTACTCCAATAAATGACACATGTCTTGACCTGGTTGGCCCATAAAATGTTTTTATGACCGTTTCAAGTCCAAAATGTAATTTTAAAACAATTCTCAAAGTTTCAGAGGGCAAGGGTGTACTTACTTTATCCATAGATGAATATTAATTCTATTTACATTTTTGTTGAATATATGATTGAAAAGGTGTATATATATATATATATATATATATATACACACACACACACACACACACACACACACCCACACAAAACAATGGAAGTTAATTTAGACTTAAGATATAGATATCAATGTGTGGTGTTTTGAATTGTGTTTTCAAATTATGGAAAATATTACATACTACTACTACTAATAATAATAGTGTTATTATACATTTTCATTACAGATTATAAATTATTCAGGGGTGACACAAAGACATAATATAAAAAATATTTTTAAATCCCTCATCAACTCAAAAGTCATTTTGACATAAAGTTATTATATAAATATACTACAACATTTTTGGCTAATAACAAGCCATTGGATAAAAGACCAGTTTTGCCCAGCTAATGAAAACTTACAGAAACTTTAACTTGACATAAATCGTGAATAATGTGCAGTTCATTTTTTAGGTCTGTCTAATAGACATTTTACCTCTCTACTTATTTCTTATACCATCAACAACTTAAATGTCATTGCTGTTTCAAACCTGTGATTTTTACTTGAAAAAAAACCAAAAAACTAGTGGTCATTCTATGTAGGACCTAATAAAAATTATTAAATGATTTATTTAGACATTAGCTCCACAGTCAATATCTTTGTTCATTCTGGTGATTACTCATGACCAGGATAGACACCAAACATATGTAGAGTTTTTGACCTGAATACAGTGGATTCAAAAGCTTCAGATACAATCAAGTGAGTCTGTGATCTCTCACCGCCTCTAGCCCATCCTCTTCTCCCAGGTATCCAGAAATGTCCATCATGCGTTTCTCTGCCTCAGTCAGGCCATAGGAGGAGCTGCTGTAGTCTGCGGATAGTGGAAGGCTTTGACACCTCCCCCTACGCTGCTCACAGCTGGAGAATGTAGAACTTCTTTGCCGTTGGCCGCTGACTGATGAATTGGCTTCTCGAAGCTTCCTGGCAAGAATGTTCCTCTGAATGGGTGAGGGACCTCTCTTGCTCCAGTTCTGTTCCGCCCTCTCTGCTCTGTCCATTCCAAAAGATGGTGCCTGGCCTAATGGACGACCATCACTTAGGGGATCTTTGGCCGGTGCTGAAGTTCCTGAATTAAGTACTGTTGGTTTGGACTTTGAAAGTGAAGGTGGAGTACCTACCCATGGTCGCCGCCTTTGGTCACTTGAGCTGTCAGGTATCCTATATTTAGGCTGAGACCAGTCTTCTAGCTCTGGGATAGGATGCTCCCAGGCTCTGGTCCTACAGCTGCCCTCTGGAAGTTGGCGTGGTGTCACTTGAGTCATGCTCCGCTCCCTAAACGGTCGTGGTGGGGGCAGCTGGTGCAACTTGCTCTCATTGAAGCTGGAGGTTCTCCTGAAGTTTGGATTCTTGGAGCAATCTAGTCGGCTACGCTCCACCATCGCAACCCAGTCTGCTGTGCGCTCCTGCCGTCGCTCCCTAGCACTGAAAACAGACTTAGGTGTGCCCAAAATTAGGTCCACCTTGGGGTTTAGCCTGTCAGGCAGAGTGGCAGAGTTTTTATGTGGCCATACAGGCTCCAGGAAAGGGGATTTGTGGAAGTAACCAATATCAGGTTCCTCTTGGCTTTCTAGTTCCTGAGGCACTGGTGTCAAACCAGCCGATGTGGAGGCTGTGGCCTCCAGCATGGTGTCATCAATAGGACTCTGGGAGACATGATAGACCTGAGTGGCCTCTTTGAGTCCCTGCTTTTTCATTTCCTTGAGCTGCTGTTGGGCCAAACGATAGCCAAAAATGGGAGGCAGAATCTTTTGACCAGAAGGTGACATCCGCTCAGGGTCCTGGACTAAGGACAACGGCAGGGAGAGACTATGCTGACAGGCGAGTACACCTTTGTCTGATGCAGACGCGGGGTAAGTTAGACCTTTCTGTGGTGCAGCTGCCTGTAGACTGTCAGAGAAACTAGGTCTCTGCAGACTGTGTCCACAGATGGAGGCCTCATCCGAGTTCTTGCGGCCTCCAGGAGAATGCATGGATTCGCGCCGCACTGAGCTGCACTTGGGAGTATGGCACAATTTCCTCCACACTGTGATGAGGATGGTCACCAGGATGACAGCAAGGCAGAGAGAGATGCCAACCACCACCACCATATTGCCCCCTAGAGGAGAGTTCAAGGCTGGAGGAGGTGGCAAGGAAGGAGGGGGCAGATCCTCTACCGTTAAAAAAAAAGACAGGTTTAGACTTTCAAAAGTCAAGAATGGAACAAGAACAGATTTGGAGCATTTAAAGGTTTTGAGAGCTATATTACTAAGTTTGAATGACTAATTAATAAAACAATGAACAGGACTAAAGACATGAAAGCTTCTTTTATACATTACTGTGCAATATCTCAATTTTAGCACTGTAGAACTTGTCTGGTGCATTTTACATTTAGCTGACGCTTTTATCCAAAGCCAGAGCCGGGACTTGAACCTGCAACCTTCAGGTCCCCAGCACAGTGCCCTAACCACTAGGCCACCACTGCCCTTAACAGCATATACTAACGAAAGAAGGAAATTAACTTTACTTATAACTCCAAAAAAATTTATATCACTCATCTCATGAATTAACTAAACTCAGAATTGAATTTCTGTAGTAATGACTATAGATAGATTCAAGTGTACTTACACAAGTTGTCTCAGACATGTTTACATTGTGTTAAAACAAAGTTTTATTAACAACTAGAATGTAGTAATATCTTAAGAAAATTTAGTTGATACAATTTAATTGGAGGTTTTGAGTAAAGAAAGCATACTTTAATTAACTGTTTTTAATATGTTAAGAAAAAATTAAACATATTAGTGCAAAACACTTAATATCTCTTAGTTCAATAATCAAAGTATACTTAACAATAAATAAATATGTTACCTGTACTTGCTTCAAATATATTCTTTTATTTAAAGTGTTTAAGTTTATAAATTTAAATGATTTAAGGTAATCAGTTTCCTCAAACAGTTTAAGTTGAACTAACTAACTAACTCAGGTTTTACAGTGTGCAAAAGCAATATAAAGTAACAAAGTATAATACTTCCATAACTTTTGGTCTGTATCGATGCATCCCCCAAAATAACACACGATCCAATGTTTTAATGTGAAACATAAAAATGTATATGTGTGTTTACTCTAGAATTAATTTAACTTCATTTTTTGTGAGCAGTGTTTTGTACTGAAAAGTTGCTTTTGCAACTACACTAATGTATTTCATTTTTAATAATAAAATGTAAAATTATAATTTGTTTGCATGTAGAAATCTTCAAATATTCAGACTGTAGACCTGTGTAAAACTGTGTTTTATTTCAACTGCTTATGTCTAAAGCTGATGTAAATAGTAAAGACTATATTTTTTACAAACCTTTTTAAGACCACACCCCACAAAAGTTTGGTATTTATAGTGGCAAAACAAGCACATTTTATCCTTTTTGGACAATCCCAGAAAGTTCTAGAAAACTCTGGACAATTTTAGAAACTTCTAGACAGTTCTCACAGTTACAAAATATTCTGGAAGTCTACTTAGCATTTAAAGTGAATGGAAAATATTCTTGAAAACAGATACATTTCAAAACGTCACTGTCCTTACTACAGAAGCAAAGTTTTTTGTGGATCAGATCGAATCTTGATGAAGCATAATTTATACCCCTATACATTACTGTACACTCTTAGCAAAAAGGGTTTTGTAACAATAATGAAATCTTTTTTGATGCTATATAGAACTATCCTTTAAAAGGTTCTCTAATGAATTTAGTTTGAGGTAGCGTGGCTGAGCGGTCTAAGGGGCTGGATTAAGTCTCTGTGTGGGCATGGGTTTGAATCCCACCGCTGCCAGTGAACTTTCTTGAGAAACTGCAACAAAACTTTGGGCAGTGGTTAGGACACTGCCTTTGAGACCTGAAGGTCTCAGGTTTGAGTCCCGGCCCGGGCACTACTGAGGTACCCTTG
>JBBPDA010000037.1:5857309-5880297 GCA_037974385.1 Arnoldichthys spilopterus
GAGAGAGAGAGAGAAAAAAAGGGAAGCAGGCAGGTTCACAGGCCTCAGAGCAAGTCTGAACCTCTGAATGAATGAATTTCATTTCATGATCTGCTCAAAAAGCACATCTTATAGCAGATTTAGATGGAACCAGTTTCAACCAGTTGTGACCTCAGTAGCCAAAAGTCTGGATTCAGATGGAAGTATCCTTGATAAGAGATGAACCTTATAAAATAGAGCAAAGTTGAGCTAATGCGGTACGTGCAGGTTTATCATCACTATGTATGTGTGTGTTTAATCATTTCAGTTAATTTTTGTGCGTCAAATAAGTCATTGGCGTCAATGTAGTCTGGCCTTGGTTGATGATTACGCGCAGAAAAGACGTGTATTTTGAAATCATCTCAGTTTGAAGGCAGTCAAGATGACCTAAAGTTTGGTCAAATAGTCTTAGAGTTTTAAAGCTGAATTCAGGCCAAACACCAATGTACATGCTCCATTGGCTGTCACACAGAGCTTCAGTGGCATTTTATATTAAAAGGTAACACCAAAGACTGCATATAAGGAAAACAAAGACATTACATGGCAGTTCAAGCAAATGGAATAAAAAGGGTTACATATAAATCTTGCATCCTCCACTTCAGCCATTCAACATCTCCCAGGCCAACAACAACATACTGTGTAGCAAGTCTCAGTAGATGGCTGACCAAACCCAAAACAAAGACTGTTTTTAGTTAAATTTGTTTTTCATCAGACAATGCATGTCTACTCTCAAAATAGTGTAGCAGTCCTGCAATTACAAAAATGGCCACAAATTTGCTGTAATGACGACCTTGGGGGTGAGGGGGTGGGGGGGGTGGCTTGGGAGTTGTGATGGACAGACAGATTGTTATGTGAATCTGACCCAGGTATATGTTGTCTGCACTTAAATAGGAAAGGAGTAGCCAGTCCCCCTCACCACAACCTATGACAGTCCTGGAAATATTTTACATGGTGGATCTGGCTTCAAGAATCCTAATTAGTAACACGAGTGACACAAGATGAAAGGGCTCAGATTTTTGCAGAGAGGATGAGACACCCTTCCAGTCAAAAATTCTGTATGAAACAGAAAATATTAAATATTACATAGAAGGAACAAAAACATTTTACATTCTGAGAAATTCATACTTGTGCAAACCAAGGTGAGTCATGAAAAGGCCTTGCTGCTGTGCTTGTAAACAGGACCATGAATAAACTAGTCTTTTATACAAACCTTGCATAAGTCTTGGTTCTGTCCAGTTTCTTAATCAGCCTATATATAGCTAATAGCAAATGGGAAGGTGCATAAACATAAGAGTGCTCTCACCCTGTTCATCTAAAATGTGCTGTTTGGCACATTAGCCATACCATAATAAGAACTGGCAAGAGGTGTGTTTTGGAAAGTTGAAAGCAGATGGCCATACTGTAAATCCGTCTGAGCAGGAGGTCAGGCTAAGCACTGATCAGTCTGTCACAGCATCGCTGATACCGCTTAAAGCTACGCTCAGGAGAAATGTAGTAAATGACCTTTTTTGAGTTGTTTAGTTCGCTCTGAGCTGTGTTTCTCAGGTTACTAAAATATAAGAGATATCTCTGATATGCTGTCTGGGTTGCATCTGTCCTAAATCTACTGGAATAAAGGCTGAGGGGTGTAAAATCTGTCTGCACACTGCTTGAGTTTACCTCCATTCCTCGTGCTCGGTTCACCAGACAGTAGACTTCTGTGAGTGCCATCATACCCCCTCGCTCCTGCAAAGAGCATCACCATAGCCATGAGCAACAACAGGGAGACAGAACATTAAATGAAAGACTATAGTTTGTGCGTGTAATGAACACACATGCAATGACACAGTCATGGATTAGTCTTAACATAGAATTTAATCTGTCAGCAGTGACTCCATTGTGGTTAAAGATCCTTTAGAACCTAATTGCTGGACATGGATGGACTATTTGTTGTGCTACTATGTCAAACTTTGTTTCTTTCTTTATATTTTTTCAACATATTTGTTCAAGTAAACATTTTAAAATATAAGGTAGTCATTTTGATAATTTTGAAAAAAATTTTAAATAAAACAGATCAGCCACATTGAAAAGGTAAGCACATCTTTGCATTTATCACAGCTACAGGACCATATAATTAGAATCAGGTGTTCCACATTAAGTGCCATTAATTTAAACTTCCTGCAGATGGAACCCTTCTTATTGAAACCTGACATTAAGGGTCCGGTATGCTCTTTGCTATTCAAGTATGTGGTGTCTCTAAGGCACTCAGCCAAAAAGTTTGTGGAAATGTTATGGTTTGGGGTTTCTTTGCTCCCTCAGAAATTGGGCAACTTGCAGCATTTATACACTGAGTCACTGACTGCATCGTATCAAAGAGTGCTTGAAGATAATGTGAGGTCATCTGTACAGAAGTTTAAGTTGAACAATAGGTGGACCTTTCAAAAGGATAATAATCATGAGCATTATTACTAGTAAGTCAACCAAGGAAAAAAGGTGTTTTAAACTTACTGAAATGTTGTGTGGGATTTGATAGGGAGAGTACATGCAAGGAAACCCTCAAACCTGAATTCAACTGAAGGAATTTTGCATGGAAGAGTTGTGCAAAGTTTCAGAAAGCCGATGTCAGAGACTACTGAAAAGATTATGTAAAACATCTACAAGACATTATTCCTGCTAAAGAAGGCAATACTGACTTCTGGGGCCAAGACTGGACTTACCTTTTACACAATAGAATATTAAATCTGATATGTATAAAAATATATAAAAATGACATTTTTGCTAAATAAATGATTGAAAAAGTTTCTTTTCTTGTAGTTTTGTTCAAGTATTCCACCTTTAACTGTAGATTCAAGATTCAAGAATTATTATTGTATGTTTATATATATTATATTGTCATGTGCACAGTAGAACAAGCAGTTACACTGTCCAATGAAATTCTTGCTTTGGTGGACAGTGTAACTGCTTGTTCTACTGTGCACATGGCAATGGGCACTGTAGTAAAGAGGTGAAATGTCTGGTTGTTAAAATATCTTGACAAAAGCAACAATTTCCATGGAGTGTATTTTTTTCACATGACTGTAAAAGAGGATGATGTAATGTGAACACTTATAAAGTTCAAAAGGTTCCATTCAAACAGTCCATACAGTATACATATGGAAACAACATCAGTCACATTTGCACATATCAGTCTATTAAACCTACAGCAGTGTTTTTCAGCCCATTCATAACAAAATAATGTTTCAGCCTGAACTGCTTTTTTAATTAGGCAAAATATAGAGCAACCAATCAGAACATGAATATATACATGTATCACTCTTAAAGGCTCTCACTCTAATAGTAACAAAAACTGCCTTTTTCCTTTTAAGGGGCAGAGAGAGAAAGACAGAAAAGGTCATGATGTGGTTGTAGACATGATTTATTACTCATTTTGATACATAAATCCATACAAACCAGTAGACAAGGCAAAGTTGACTACAAGAAAAAAAACGTAAGATAGAGCCCTTTAAATCATTAATCTTGCTCATAGATAACAGAGATAAGGGATAAAAGACTGTGTAAACAAAATGGCTCAGCTCAAAGTGATTGTATATTTGTTCACTACAGTAAATACACACACACACACACATACACACACACACACACACACACACACATACCTCCAGTGGTGCCTGCAGCATGTCTCCCAGCTGTCTAGCGAGCTGCATGTGGTAGTGTGTGCCAGAGCCATGCGTTTCCCTGGTTACGGGGTTGGCGATGCCCATGCTCAGTAAATAGGACTTGAAGCGGATAGTCTACAAGAGGGGGCAAGGGAAAAACTTAATTGGCCCTCAAGAACATCCAGCATTACATCAGAAAGAGGAAAATTTGCATGTTCCATTGAAACTATACAGGAGAAACATTCATTTCAAATCGATTCATTTGACCCAAGATGCTATAATTCTTTATGATTTGAGATGGCCAAACAAATTCCTAAAATTACAAGACTGCTGAGCCTCCTTATGACCATTTTTAATGTCTCTGATCTTCATCAAAAACAGAAGATAAAAGCCTTTTTCAGCCAGAAGCACTGACAGTGTAAACAGAAGCTGTCTAAGGATAGAACTTCAGATTTTCTGTTCATTTCACCAACCATGTCTTGGTGCTTACATGTCAGAGTTGGGAGTCTTGACAGCGCCTGGCTCAAAGGAAAACTGAACACTGCATGGATTACTTCCCATGTTTGCAAAGCAATGTGCTTAGAAGCACCCCACAGAGCAAGAGGCCTTAACTGAGTTAAGCCAATGGAAATATTTAGCATCCTTCACATTATCCATTTAATCGCTGCTTTCAAAAAAAAACCCTGACATCCAACTTCTGGAATTTATTCCCAGAATATGTGAACAGAGAGCTATAGGGAAAGTCAAACTATAAAGTAGAAAAAATATGTAGTAAAAAGGATGCAGCATAGTAATGACAACATGCATGGCTCTATAAAGCTTATTAACCATGGGAGCTTTAAAGCAGTAATAGCTTAAGCCAAAGGTTCAAAAACCAAGAGATCAAATGAAGCGACTAAAAAATCCTTATCTAAATGAGATGTGTCTATTTTAAATGTACTCTTTTCCACACATAAACACTGTTACAGCACAAAATGTGGGTGCATCAAAGCTATTTAAATCAACCAAAAAGCATCTCATCAGGTAGATAAACTCTTCAGTATTATAAGTTCTGTACACAAGGCACAAAGACACTGACAGTTAGAACATCCGTGATGCTGCAATACCAGCTGTGGCATCTGGTGCTAGGTCTGCTGTAACCTTAGTTAAGCTGGCACTGGGCCTGCTGGAACACTTATTCAAGTGCCACTAGGTTAATCTCACAGCCTTGAATTGACAACAATCTCATATACCCTTGCCTTCAGTTATGATGGAGAAAAACAATCTTTAGGAAACCTCACTGCCTTTATGAAATTCTTCTTTCTTACTTTCTGTTAAATGTGAACACTAATGGTTGAATATGCCTGCAAATTTTTTTACTACTACTTTTTTTAATTAAGAGAGAGCAACAAAGATTTTGTTAATATTAAACAGCTAATACTTTAGTCATATTTTGCAAATCTCCTATCCTTCAAGGTGCCCTCCATCATCTAAACAGCAGATTTTGCCAAAGAAATTTGTTAAAAGCACATATTTAAAAAAAAGTTTGAGTGCTGACATTCCAACAAGAAATGCATGGGGTGTGGCATTATTCCTAATGAATAAAGCAAACTGGCAGTGAATATATGGTCATATATATAAAAGCCCTTGAAATTCATAGACACGTTTGAAGAAATAAAAAAAATATTTTTATACAAACTTTTGCATGCCTGCCACCACACTCTACACTGATTTACATTGTGATATTGAGATACCACCAGGCTTGCATAAACACTCTTACACACGCAAGAGGCTACATTTCTTGAGTCTGCCACACCTCGTCTTCTGTGATGTCACCCTGTTTGTCTTTGATTTTGTTGGCGATAGATTTGGAAAGTTCAACCATCTCTTTGGCCTGAGGGTGAAATGACAAAGGTGGGTTAGCATGATTTTACACTGTGGCAGCAGAAGTGGGCAGTATTGAGGCTGATGGCAAGGTGCTGACCTTCTCCATAAGCTTGCTGAGATCTTCAAAGGCCTGACAGAGACACAGAGGGGAGGAAAAGAGGATTAGTGGAAAGCACCAGCCAAAACAGTAAAAACTAAAGATGATCCAATATGCAAAACTATGTAGAGTTGCCTATCAGTATTTGATTGGTATTAATGTTGTTAATATATAATAAGCATATTTTAGTGCCTTAAATGAAGATGTTACTCCTTATTAAGCTGTCCATTTAATATTGAAAACCTCTTATCAATATCTTATTAGCTTGTGCACTACAAATGCAAATTTGATTTGTTTATAGTTTTCTGGGAAGTTTATTAATTTAAAGGATCTAGAAATCTCACATTTTACCTTGATTCAAAAATTATTATTATTAATATTGTGGTTTGATGTGATATGGTACTTAAATGAATAGTATTATAATTGATTAGCTCCAAAATCAATGCAGTTGAATTGTCAGACCACTATATTTCACACATTGGGGGTATTTTTCACAGTAGCTGTTCTTTGTTATTCTAGAGCTTAGCACTACATGAGTGTATAGTGTTCATATGGGCAATATTTCCCTCCACCCCTGGTTGGGCTCCCTCTTATCTTTGCTTTTAGCCAGGACAGGAAGCCTTTCAACCACGCTCCATGATGTCATACAGCCACACAAAAAGGGCCATGCCCTCTTCCAACATCAAAACTCCATAGACTGGAACACCTCAGAGAAGCCACTCAAAGAAGCCAGAGGGTTACCACAGATTTTCTGCAACGGTGTGAACTAAATATAATGTATGCCCTGTCTACTTTTAGCTATGCATCATTTAGCATTAATTGCTTTTTAACATTAATTCTGCCCAGTTTTCTGTGCTCTCTCGGTCTCACCTCTGAAATGTTTTTATCAGTCTCCTTCCGCTTCTCCTCTAGCTTCCGCTCAATGCCAACAATCCCTACTGCGCGTGTCCTTCCTGCCTGTAGAGGCACAAAAGACAGGAAAAGAAAACAATCAGTCGCTCTTTCTCTCACAGATAAACACACACACATGCACACACAAAGACATGCAAAAAAGAGAGAGCACAGGAAGCGTAAGGCTAACAATATTCCCAGTGTCATGACTATAGAACTGCAATGTACAATGGGAACCACAAGCCACAGACATTTCAGAACTTCAGCAGAATAATGTTAAAGTACAAGACGT
Organism: Arnoldichthys spilopterus; assembly: GCA_037974385.1. NCBI lineage: Eukaryota > Metazoa > Chordata > Actinopteri > Characiformes > Lepidarchidae > Arnoldichthys > Arnoldichthys spilopterus. The sequence goes on from JBBPDA010000037.1 coordinate 5,864,109, forward strand.
ATTTCACACTATACCATATAGTTTGGATGACAACTGCTTTAACCATAATAAAACAGTGCCACCTTGAGGTACCACTACACACTGCACGACTGACTCATTCAAGACTTAATCATTGTACTGAAGCTTTAGTCCAACCTTCAGTCCAGCAGTTGTGCTTATGGGCTGCGACACTGGTGTGTTCTCCCACCTCTTTTGCGTCATCTCCTCTGTCAGACGCCTGTAAAACTGCACACAAAAATGTTACTATACACCTAACATGTCAAAAAAAAATTTTAATGGTTGCTTTAGATGTCAACCATGTTAAAATCTCTTGATTGCTGTCAAACATTAAGATTTAAATGTTCATAATTCATATCTGCTAATGTGCAGTAGTGACTATCCCTTCTCACGACAATATATTTTACAATTAAACAATCTAGAAGTTTTACTTTAAATAATTTTTAAAATATATAGAACACAACAGCACAAATTATAGAGTAACATTTAGTGATTTTTTATAAATGTATTTCTTCATGTATCAGGTGTGAAAACTGATAATATCTTAAATAATTATGGGAAAACAAAAATATAAAAGTAAAACTGAAATGTTGGACCAATGGAAATGTTGCTGTTGGTGTTACTGTCATTTTCAGGCTCAGCTTTAGGTTTTTTCATAAACTTGAATACTGTGTTAACTTTACTTGTTTACAAGCTAGCCTGCTTTATAGCCTGTGATCAGGTTTTATAGGACTTGTGATGAACTCTTTGTGGTCAAATTAAAATCAAACCCAAAATACACAGAGATAGCGGCATTGCTATTTTACTTGCTATAAAGTGGGTGAATATGGTAAATGACTATCCTCAGAGGCTGGTATACCTCAATTTGCCCATGTTCCTTAAAGGAAAGTTTAATATAGGAGAACTTGCTGTGTTGGTAGGGACCAGGCTCTTTATTGGCAGGGGCTGGATGCAGGTGAATAACAATTTTGGCACTAAAAGACACAGATGGAAAGCATTAATTCAGCTATAATATTTGTAGGTGGATTTGTATTGACACAGAGTGCAAGAATCTTTACCTCTTTCCAATGCCTGCTGCTTGCTCCTCAAAAAATATGATCTGAGTCAGCGGTATACAAATGCAGCACTCCTACAGAGGTGAACAAAGTGGAGTGTAAAGAAGACATGCAATTTACTGTGTAGAACCCTTAGAAATGCATATCTTATTAACAACAGTAATTAAGAACTGTAAGAAAATAGGTCCAGGGCAGGAAATGAAATGTTGAGGTAATCGTACATGACTTTTTTGGTCCCTCCAAATTAAGCGATGCGTGCTCAGGAGGACGGCTCCAACATCAAGCCTCGCCTGCCAAACAAACAAGACCCTAATTACTTAAAGCATGTTACATAGACATGTACTAAGCCTTAGTCTACAATGCAGTGCTGATTTCTGTTTTTGTCATGTGAAATAATTATAAACAGGAATGGCTAAATTGAGAGTCAGGAGTTCCTAAATTGTCCTAACAACTGAGAATCACACACACGCAATTTCCCTCTGTTTAAAAAAAAAAGACAATTAAAGTTCTATAATGGCAAATCATTTTGGATGTGCAATGTAATATTGAAGTCATATAAGTATAAGCAGTATTATATTAGGTGTAAAATAATAAAGGCAGCTCACAATGATTTGGTTTACTAGGTGAATCTGCGCTCAAAGTTTAATGCACTTACAATATATTCAAAACAAAGAATAAAAGCAAACTAAGATCTCACAGTTCTTATTAATTCCTTCTTAGCCATATACATTTACAAAAAGGCTGCTTTCAAACCATTCATTTTTTGAACAGTAAATAATGCAAAGGCATCAAATATCATAATTAAGAGAATGCTTACTTTGCACGATACATTGTCACATGTCCACTTGCATATTGTAAAATTGTTGCATTGTGATATCAGTATAATACACACGATATTAAACCCTTAGTTTATATTTTATTCACTTTACTGATATCAACATACTAAGTCTTTTTATGTGCACAGTAGTATCGGTATCGGGATATTAGGTTTTGAATCACTTGGTATCGGATCGAAAACTAAGCCTAAAGTAGAGACTCGGGTCCCCGTAATGAATAACTCAGTCTGTGCTGGAGCTGAGGCTCTGACCATCAGTCAGATGAAACTACACTAAATTACCTTTTCATCTCCGTCATAGAGTCTGACACCCCTCTGCTGGATCACTAAAGTTTCGTTCATTTCAAGAAGTCCATTTGTCCACGTAAATCGATCCATCTGTACTTAACAAACAGTTTTTTGGAGATGTGTAAATCAAATATAATTCATTTTTGTATACGTTTTGTACGTGACACTTCCTTGCCAATGTTTACTTCCGGTGTGGTGCCCAACACATTGCCTGTCCAAATTAAGAGTAACCACGATCAGAGATATATTTCCTATTATTTTGGCGTTCTTCGTCATGCAACGATCTGCTCTTTTCTTTTTTGTGGCCTCAGTTAGGGATATGTAATAAATCTGGATCTTTTTTCCTTGCACAGAAAGCACAGCAAACACAAAGTCAAGTAATATACAGAAGTAACAGCAAAACAAAACGTTTTTTCTTTCTTATTATTTAATATTTTGACGAAGGCATATGTGGAACAGCACATTCAAATTAGCTCATTTGCTCATATGGTTTGAGTTAGAGTTGGGGAAATAAATAGTTTTGTTTGCAGTTTTTTACAAGGTCCTCGCAAAAAATCTGAAGCTATAGATTCATCACACATTCATGAATATAGTATTATTATGAACATGGTAATGATATCGTCCATGTCTGCATCCTGTGTTACAAAATAAGAGCAACACAACAATGCGTCTTTAATATCAACAATCTTTAAAAGTTGTGAAAATAAGAATTGTAATTTCTCTTCAAAGCCAGAAATAAATTCGCATTTAAAGAATAAATGTTGTTCAAATTCATGTTGATATAAGCAGAAAAGGCATTTAGTTGGAACATTGATACACTTGTTTAAAAATATATCACATGGGCAAAACCCACGTCAAACGACTAAGTGTATTTTATTGAAACAAAACGAGTTACAAAAACAAGGGCTCAATCCAAACATCTCCCTACTCCCTATATAGTGAGCTTTGATAGGTTATTTAATTCGAGCGCCAACACCTATATAGAGCACAGTTGTCCTGTTTGAGACGTGGTTGTGTCGTCATCGGCTCTTTGTTAAGCATTGTACGCACTATTTAGGTGCAAGAGTCTGTATTTTGATTCCTACATAGAGCACTATGTAGGAAGCAGGGGGGATTCCGTATTTAACCTATGGAGATCACAGATGGTCCACTGGGTCCTGACACAGGACGCCGTCATTACGTATTTCCTGTGAGCCAGAGGCTAAACAGCTACCAGCGAGAACAACAGACTAGTAGGAAACAAATGAAAATTGTGCTCGTTCTATTTATCTTGTTTTTAGTAATAGCGCAGATGTATCCAACGGTGTTTTCGTAAATCTCTGTATTTGAGAGAAGTACATTATCATTGAATTAGTGTTTATCCTCGCTAGCAGTCATGTCAGTCAGGTTGGAGATGAATAGCTAGCCGACTGACTTAGCCGCAGTGCTGAAACCTGCAAACATGAAGTTAGTGAGTTTGATGAAGAGCAGGGAGAAATGTGCAGGCAGCACTTTGTAAGACGCTTTGTTGTGAAAATATTATCACCATAACGGCGTTTTAAATAGCATATTTGGATTGCTGGTTCATTGGCAACTGGCAAAATGATATAGTGTTGTTTCTCACAGTTTTTTAATTTATTGAAAATCAAAACAATCTAAAGGATCGAACGATCGATCAGCACATTTATCACCGGAAATTTGTAGCTTAGGAGCTTTATTCAAGATGGACAAGAAATCTTTTGACATCGTCTTGGACGAAATAAGAAAGGTAAACACGGCTTTAAAATACTGAGTTAAGTCTTCTATACATTAACGTTTTATACATGAATAAAACTGAATAATTGTGTATATTTGTTGGGTCTGTAAACACACAAATAGATGAATTGTCCTGACTTTAAATATGTTCTCTTCAGTGTGTTTTGACAGATCAGCGTATCAAAGCCATAGAGCAGGTGCATGGGTATTTCTCCAGTGAGCAGGTGGAGTAAAAGCTCATCTTCTAGTGCTTTTGCATGATCAATAAAATTATGAAGTGATTTGTACTGGATTACATATCTTCTGTATTAAAATGCCTTGTTTTAGATATTTATTCTGCAGTATATATAAACATTGATAAACACTGTATCAAAGGTTTAATCCCCTATTAATAGCAAATCCCTTTTGCCAAGCAGTTTTGTTTGCTTTACTCATGGTTTTCGGGGCCTTATGTTTAATAACAATGTGCCATTTGTTGGATGCTTCAGGATGATTTTAAAGAACAGTTCACAATCTATAAAAACTAAAATAAGTACTATTTTTCTCTGTCTGGTTAAGAATTGTGAAAGGTTAAAACTAACCAATACAATCAGAACAGGCTGTGTAAGGTTTTGTGGACATTTCTTTAGAGTTTCAGTAGTCATGAACCATGGGTTCATTAGCTTTATTAAATATCATGTAAGAAATAATTTACCTGCCATGTCCTTTTATTAGGTGATAGACATTCTGAAATACTTTTCCTGGGCAGAACCTCAGATAAAGGCTGTGAAAGCGTTCCAACATGTAAGTGGATGCATAATATGTTTTTCCATTAAAATCAATTCGTCACCAATTTCAGATTACCTCGTACAGAAATCTAAAATCAGTGAGGATTATAAACATTACAATCATTTCTTTCTGTCAACAGAAAATGGTGGCCATTCCTACAACCAAGGTTGCAAACATTTTGAACACTTTCACATTCTCAAAGGACAAGCTCATTGTGCTGGAACTGATAGCACTGTAAGTTATTAAGGATTGCATAGCAAAGTATTATGTGTTTAGTAGTGTTACATCATTTAATTAGGTGTTAATATGTTTTGCATTGCTTGTCTTAAAGTATTGTTTTGAAGCATTCTGTGTATGATGGTCATATTGCTTCAATGACAGGAATATATCTGATGCCCATAATTACCGCCCAGTGGAAGATCAGTTCCGTGTTCACCTGTCAGAGAAGAAACGTGCACGACGGATCTTAGAACAGGTTAAATAATTAGATTAACTTTGTTGTTAATGTTGTTCTTGTGTTTAGGATTTAGTGAAAAAAAGTAAAAGTGACTCTTTGTCATTGTGAACACACTCAATCACCACAACGAAATGTGACCTCTGCATTTAAACCATCACACGTGCAAAACATGAGTTTTTTTAGATTTCACCTCCAGTATTTGGTTAGCACTGAATTTCAGTCAGATGATTAAAATTATGCTCCCCATGCTATTGGTGGATTAGTGTTTTTTGAAACCTATTCTGGCAATTTGACAAAAACTGGAAAATTTGAGTTTCTTTCTTGCTCATCTAGTCAGACAAAATCAAAAACAAAAATGAAAAATGGTGCTTAGTAACACCATTCATTCTTTAATGCATTCCAATGTTTGATAATACGTAGCAACCGTTTACGTACACTCTCTTAATACAATCTTCTGAAAACTGCAGGGTGGTAAATGTGTGTATATGATGTTAACATTTTTTCAGGTGTGTAAGGTAGGCTGTAAGGCCCCAGTGGCAATGATCTCATCCTGTGGGATGATACCTGGGAACCCCTACCCAAAAGGCAAACCCAGCCAGCTCACCGGAACCTTCCCAGTAAGTATCAGCATCTTGAGCAATACGGTAAATATCCACCAATAGATAGTTCAAATTTTTGCCCCATGTTTTGTAAATGCAGAGTAGAAAGAGTCATAGTCAAAAACCTCACAGTCTGGATGATGATGACTTGGAGATATGAACATTTTCCTTTATATTCTAAGGGATTGCCTCCTAGAAAAGAAGGCGAGGAGGTGAATCCAGAGGGAAAGGGGATTGCGAACCGCATCATCGGACCCAGCAAACCGGTCTGTTTCTTTATTCAGATAATAAGCTCCAGATTAGCTTTGTGTCTCTTGTTTATATGCATGTTTTAGCCCTGTAATGTTTCTCAGTCAGTTGTTTACTTAATAATAATGTTCTCAGACATTTTGTTACTTTGTTTTTCCCCCAGTCTCCATCATCATACAATCCGCACAGGCCTGTTCCCTACCCCATCCCTCCCTGCAGACCACATGCCACCATTGCACCAAGTAAGAGTTTCTTAAAGCAACTAAGAAATTATGTTTCCAGACACAGAAAGCAAATGTTGCTAAAGAACATGATGTTATTTATTGTTCAGGTACAGAGAAAAATCTTTTTATCTCCAATGTGGAAATTGACAGAAAGCTTTCCTCTTGCTAGAGCGACAAACAGCAAGTGCCATTGTTAGAAAAAAAAAATTGTCATGCCATACTGACCAGTGAGGGAGAAAGAACGAGACAGGAGATAAAATTCCAGCCTCCTCTGCTTAGCCCTTTAGATTTCAGGGTTATTATTCAGCTACTGCTTTTAAGGTATCAAGTAGCTAATGTTTTAAGTAAGGACAACAAATTGAACAATTGAAATTTTGGCCATATTACAAGCAGAGAAGTAGTGCTCATTGGAAAAGCAGATGCATGTTGAAATGCTACTGATAAACAGAAAAACAGACCATGCCCTTCCTAAAGAGGATGACCGTACAATAGTCTTCTGTCTAAAGAGACTCATGCATAGACTGACTAGACTGACAGAGAGAAAGAGAATTGGGAACACATTTTAAAGTGAAAATTTGTATCTGATTTGAATTTAAGTATTGCGTGTGTGTTTATATGTGTGCAAATAAACTTGGTGGCAGATTAGTGTTTTTGGAGTAGTGTATATCCACTACCCAGCAGGCTCTGTTCCCCTGCTCAGGTGCATACAACAATGCTGGCCTTGTGTCAGTGGGAGGGGTCATTACAGCCAGCGTGCCCCCCCCACCCTACAGTGCCACTTCAAAGTCAGCAGGTACGACGCAACTGCTGCTGCCGCTACTGCTACCGCTATTATGACTACTCCATGAGCTGTGCTAACTGCCCCCGCTCTAACTGCTCCAGCACGTGTTCTGCTGTGCCTGCCTGCTGCACTTAGCATGCTCCTTAATTAGCCTCAATTCTGCTTCTCAGGACCAGAGCTCTTTCTGAACCGGCAAATGATATGACTGGAAAATTGAGAGCTAAGGAAGTGAAATGTTTGATAAGAACTAATTCAAATACGTGATGTTATAAAGATGAATCATTTAAATATGGAAATATTTGTTACATGCATTGAATTATGAATTTAACCAGACTGTTTGCTATGCATGACTCAATCCATTGAGTCATAAGGGGGCACTGTAGTTCATGCAATGTTTTCCTGTATTGAACATTAAGGCTTTTTATTTGAGAAGCTTGTCGCTGGCAACTAACGTCAATTTAATGTCAAAGCCTGACATTTTTATAATATACACATACTGTGGTTTTGTTATATAAGACAGCATATTTCTGTTCAGTTTCTTGTGGTTTTGCTAAGTGGGTCAGCTTAAAAGCATCTGGTCTTGATCAGTTTCCTGTGTAGTGATTTCCTGAAATCGATGGGCTTTCATTTACAGTTCTACTTTAAAGTTTGTGAACCCTTCAGGATATTTTTGAATAAATATAACAAAAAAGGTAAAGGTAAGGTAGAACAAAGTACGTAATTTTAATAAATGAGACAATATTCTACCTGGTCATTTATTTATTGAGGAAAATAATCTGATATTGCATATCTGTGACTGGCAAAAGTGTGTTCATTTTTAGGATTAACAGTTAGTTTGAAGGTGAAATTAGAGTCTATTAAGTTTTTATATATTAGTGTATCATGGGACAAACAACAGCTTTTTCTAAGGCTGTTGATGCTCATCAGACTGGAAAAGATTATAAAACCATAGAAAAAAAATATACAAATTTATACTCTACCAATTCACAGTCAGACAGATTATGTCTAAATTGTGGAAATTCAAGCTAATTTAATAACTTCAAAGTCTCTCTCTCTCTCTCTCTCATTGACTGATGTGATTAGGGGTCTGCCATCAGGAGAAAACTGAACAACAATGGTGTGCATGGCATTGTTACAAAGTGAGAGCCATTACTCTCCATGAAGAACATTTCTGTCCATCTGTATTTGGCAGAAAGCTATTGGAAAATGTTTTGTGCATGCATGAGAAGGATGAAGTGTGAGGCTAAGTGTTTGGAGAAAAAAAGCCCTGCATTTCAGCACAATAACTTTATCCTCTTTGTGAAACATTGTAATGGTAGTATGGTTTTTTTTGCTGTTTTACAATTAATTCTGAATTATACCAGTGAATTATGTCTGTGAACTGAATCTAAGCACCTGAAGCAGGCAATGCTTCCAATAGTTCCAAAAGTTCTGTTTAGAGAAATGGGCTAAAACTTTTCCAAGCCAAGTGCAGATCTAACCTACAGTTACTAGAAACATTCATTTACAGTTATTGTTGCATAACTGGGTCACACCAGAAAGTACATTTTGGATAATTTTCCTCAGTAAATAAATGGCCAGGTATAACATTTGTCATTTGTTTAGTTTGATTTTCTTTATCCTCTTTTAAGACATGAAAATGTGATGATTGTTTAGGTATTTTTTAATAGTAATATAGGAAGTTGTTCACAAACTTTCAAGCACCACTGTACCTTTTTTTATTTTAGGTGGTGATTTTGAGTGAGAGTTACGCTGTGGCCAGTAAACTTTGAATTAGCTTTGCATGTGGTGCTTGGGCCCCTGGATCTCAACAGAACTAATTTCAATTTATTATTGGTGTTGTTTCTTGCTTATTATTCTTAATAAAAAAATATCTTTTTTGTTTCAGCTTACACTCGACCTGCCAGCCAACAGAACCCCCCTTCCAGTGGCTCTGCCACATCCACCATCTCACCTTCCCCTTCCACCTCAACTCCGGGTACCTCCCAGCCTCAACCAACCACTCCAATCACCCCTGTCTTTCCAGGCATGGTCCCATCTCACAGCCCTTCATCTGGCCCCAATACTTCTTCAGTCATCAAAAGCCCTCCTATGCCTTCCAGCTCTCCTCAGGTTTCCACTAACCTCAGCGGCCATAGCACCCCTGTACCTACCGTAACCCCTTCTGGCAGGAACACGCCCTCTGTTATCAAAGCTCATACCCCTACCGGCACACCTAGCAGACCTGGCTCCGGGGTCAACCCACTGTCTTTCCATGGAACGTCTCGTTCAGGAACCCCTTCGGGCGCTCCTACTCCCTCTTCAAGGGGTACAGCAGACTCTCTGTCTTCTCAGAGTGTGCATCTGTCTTCTATGAAAGGCTTCCCAACTTCTGCTGATCCCCAGTTAGATCACATTCATTCTAAATCCTCCAGTTCTGTCATTCGCAGTTACACACCTTCAGGGTTGCAAGCTCTGCAACCTGGACGCTCAACTCCTAGTATGCAGGGCCTGGGGACTTTACCTCCGGGCACCCTGACGGCCACCTGCGCTCCCAGCCCCAAAACCTCAACAAGCCAGTCCCAGGCTAGTATGGCTAACCCTGCACTATATACCGAGCAGTCTGTAAGCTCTGTGGGCCAGCACAGCGGAGGCAGTGGCAGTAACAGCCCTGTCCCGTCTGCCTTCAAAGGGCCATCATCTCGATCCGGGACACCCTCACTCAGTTCACTCGTGATGCCAAACTCTGCTGCTTTGGCACGCTCTCTGGGCCTTGGTCACAGCAGTGGCTCCCCTCAGCCCTCTCTTTCCAGCTCTGCAGTCATGGCCAGCTTGCAGGGTCTCTCCTCTCAGCCTGGAGGCAGCCCTGCCACACCATTCCCTGGCATGTCCCCCTTTCCCTCATTGTCTACAGCATCACCCCTCTCTGGAGCACAGTCCTCAATCCACTCCTCTGCTGCTGTGGGTGCCCAGCCAACAGCCTCCCCGGTGTACACTGGCCTGGACCCCACCGGTGCTGCAGCTGCTTCCGCCTTTGGCCTTGGACTGACCACAGCCTCTTCTATGTTCCCGGGGCTGGCACCAGGCCAAAATCCTGCCTTCCCTGGTTTTGGAAGCTCAGGTGCTCCTGCAGCAGGTAGTCCCGTGCTTTCCTCATTTATGGGGCTCCCAGGGGCTTCCTCCTCTGTGGCTACAGTGGCCCCTCTTCAGGCAGCAGCAGTGGCGGCAGCAGCTGCAGGGGTGCCCTCCACTTCCCCCGTGCTTCCAGGCTTTGCCTCTGCATTCAGCTCCAACTTTAATCCTGCACTCGTGGGCCAGCCTGGGTAAGTGTTTTAATATAATGTTCTATTAAACAATAATACTGATTTTTAGTTTTGATTAGGACCGTTAAAGAAAACACTGTGTTAAAGTAACAAACATATTTACACAGCTACAGTTTGTTCATACAACACTTATTCTCTAATGATTATGCAGGTTACTTGGGTTTGTCTTTAAATAATGTTTTTATATCTTCATCCCCAACTTCATAATTAGTTTTCAAATTATGTTCTGAATAGAAAGCAGTTATGATATATTTACCTTTTATTTTCTTGTCCAGTTTGATTTTTGCACTCTATCGTTCAATATACTCTACAATGCAAAAATACCACAATACTTATATATATAACACACTTCACTGTAGTCAACTTTTCTGTTACAATTATCTAAATTGGGTAGTTATGGTTGTTTCAAATATTGATTATCTGACCCAGGTGTGTTGGGAGGGGTACTAGTGTATTTCAGAAACTTTTGCTCTATACAACTTGCTGAAATAACAACAACCCAAGGCTCAAAGTTTAGTTTCCAGTTATGTAATCAAACAATATATATATATTGAGTCATGGAAAGTTTTTAGTGTGTGGAAGTGTTCTGAACTTTTACTGAACTTTTCTACTATTAATACAGAATAAAACTGAATTGCAGATTGCAGGTGCCACAGATTGAAAATCTTAGATATATTCAGAGATATAGTTCAGTTGAGCACTCCATGGCTTTGTTTCAATAAATGTATTCTTCAGCTTGCCAGAAAATAATTATTTTACTTTCTTCATCAGAGATAAATTAGAGTTTAATCTGATCTATGTTTTCGCGTCACTACAGTTTGTGAGCCTATGGAATTATCTGGATATCTTCATGAATGCCACCTAGCATGTGACCTGATCTTCATATATGTTATGAGAATCAATTAAAGAGAGTCTTCTTTAACAACTGATACATCCTGCCTCAGGGGCTGGTGAAAATGTTATTATACTCAATGTATCTCTGCTAGTTCTGTGTTTTGGATAGTAAATCGCTATCTGGTGGACCACAAGTACAGATTCTCATATTTTTAAGCCAAGAGCATTAGACTTGATTGGTGTTTTGACTCTCACTCTCTCCAATGCCTTTCTTCTATTCACAGATATAAAGACTGCATCCTAAACTGCATACTACCACACTAAATAGTGTGTTAAAAAATAGTACACAACCATTCTAAATGAATTCAGTAATGGTTACACAGTGATTGTTCGGTAAGGCTGAGCGTTTTAGCCATTATCATAAAATGAATTATTCCTAGTTGATACTGATACTTATTTTGATGCATTTCACATACACATACAAGTGTAAAGGTCAAGTTTTTTTCTATAGAGCTTTTTACAACTGATGTTGTAAAGCAGCTTTACAGAAACCGGGACCGAGCCCCCAAAGAGCAAGGTAAGGGCAACAGAGGCGAGGAAAAACTCCCTAGCTGTAGGAAGAAACGTGGGAGGAACCAAGGCTCAGAAGGTGGAACCCATCCTCCTCTGGTCAACAGCAGATAGCAATAACAAACGAGAAAAAAAGGAGAACAAGAATAAATGAAATAAATAAATATATAATAATAATAATAATAATAATAGTCTCAGTATAAATAGGCAGCAGCAGTTCCTTGTGTACAGGTGCTGCGATGATTTTAGGTCAGTTCTTTGGTGGATGGGCCTGTTTATATGGGCTCCTTAGCAGGAGTGAGTGGGTTTAAAGCCGCAAAAACTTCACCCAGTACGAGGGTATCGGGGGGAGGCGGGAGATAGCAGAATGGGGCAGGATTACTGATCTCTCAGCATGGCAGCTCAACAGAGCGAGAGAAAGCATGAGAGAGCGAGAGAGAGAGCTAGCGAGAGAGAGAGAGCAAGCAAGAGAGCTAGCGAGAGAGAGAACAGGTAAGAGAGCTAGCGAGCGAGAGAACGAGAGAGGGAGCGAGAGAGAGAGCGCGCGCGAGTGAGAGAGAGAGAGCACGATTGTTAGGCTGATTTTTAACTTTTTAAAATTGTTATAAATGTATCACATTATTATGGCAGTTATTTAATAATAATTTACTCCGTGAACCTATATTTGAAGTTCAGTGAACTAAATCTTTTAAGGCAGTCTGATAACTAACATTGTTTTAAAGAAATATTTTTCTTTCATAATAAGGCCTTCTAATGACTTCTAAGGTCCCACAAAACTTCCAGTCATCTTATTCATCAACAATTCTTAACCCCTAATAACCCCAATGTGGTTACAAATTATATGCATGGACCCCATTTCAGAAACTGCTTTCAGTAACTCATTTACAAAGTCTTGCATTGAGAGCAAAGGTCAAACATGTAGACTGAAGTGTATCTATCAGAAATACCAATACTGTAAAAAGAATTTTGGGGTTTTGACTTTTTTTCAGTTATTTAATTCAGTTATGATTATTTAAGTTCTAACTCAAAATATTATCAAATGTAAAACTATTTTAAAAATAAACAAAATAAAAAGAATATTCTGGTTGTCATTAATACTATATTTGAATGCCCCTACTTCACATACAAGCATTACTACGTACACTTTTAATGGCAGTGCACTATTTTTATACACTAGTGTGGTAGCATGCAGTCTGGGATCCTGTCTTTCTGTCTGAGAGGGAGAGAGCCATTTGATAGAGCAAGAGGCTTATCAAATACATGGGCTATTAAGTAGCAGTCATTTACTACACCATACGTAAAACAAGCCACAGTACATTGAGTGTATCCAAAAATATTACCCACCCCTAGTTGCTATGCATGTAAACTAAAAATCCAGGTCTGTTGGTAATTTAATTTTATTTATTTATTATTGATGGTGTCAAAGCACACTAATTAACAAGAACATTTCAAACTGGCACGTCATGTCAGAATTCCTTTAGAGATTTAAAAATATTGCAGTATTATTTATACAAAGTTGCATACCTACTTTACATATATCCACCTATTCAGCCTACACCAGGATCACACTGCCTATTCATTTTGACGATGTGAGGAGTGTTTCAGCCAGGACTGTTCTGCAAAGATTGTTTGCATATATCAGCCCGTATGGAATTAAATATAAACATATAAAAGCATTATAATTAAATTAAATATTAAATACATGAAAAGTGTAGCATATAACTCTTTAAACTGTTGAATTCCTTGATGGAATGTATGAAAGTGCATGTGTATTAACCTTTAGCAGTCATTGATGCCAAAATTGAAAGAGTTTAGATCTGGATAAAAAAATCTGGATTATGAAAAACCAAAATTTCACTTCTATCACCAAGTCATGTATTGTGTTTAGCAGTGGTCTCCAGGCCCCAGGGGGTGCTGCATTCCCTGGACTGCTGTCGTTTCCAGGCGGAATGGCTGGCTTTTCCTCCAGTGCTTCTCCTGCTGCTCTTTCCGGCCTCCACAACCCTGCTGTGCAGTCTGCACTACTGCAGGTACTAAACAATCTGCTCCTTTTTCCCTCCACACATGTCTGACAATCTTCGACCGGACATGAAGGATAATTCACTAAAGCTTAATACTTTGATTTAGTACAGATCCTGTCCGTTTTTGAGGCAGTAGTACACTGACTACGGTTTAACGATTGTTTACTTCTACAGGCTCATTCTGCATCAGCATTGGACAGCTTCCCTCCTCAGCCCAATGGCTTTAGCAGCTACCCCCCGGCTGCAGGAACCCCTTTCCCCTCTGCAGCCACAGGGACTCCGTTCCCCCTGCAGCCAGGTCTGCACCCCCAGCTAGGCTGGCAGTGACCCTCAGTCATAGGAACAACTTTGTGAACACAGTACCTCAGTGGGCCCAAAGGAGAGGTTTGAGAGTGTGTGTGAGATATGGACTTCAAAAAAGTCAGGGTGAGTGTTACTAAATTAAAGGCACCCTGTACTGACATGAGGTTTAGAGGCTGGTGTTATACAACAAACCAGGCCACTTTTTTGTCATAAAGTCTGATACAACAGCATGAAAGAGAGCAATTTAATGCCAAATGAACACCTTATTTGTGTCTGTACCTCTCCCAAGCAGCGTTACTGCAAGATGTTTTTTATTTTTTTTTGGTGGGGGAGTTTGGGGGGGTGGGGTATGAAACATCAACTAAGAAATGATAATGATTTTACAGTTTGAAACTGAATAGGCATCATATTCATAGAATCAGCTGAATCAGTACTGCAGTATTCTGTAGTATTAATTATTCTTTTTTGAATTAGGATTTTACCTTCAGTTAGCATAATGGTAATGTTTTACCCAAAGTCATTTAATCATGATGAAATGGATGTACGACATTGCATAAACTGTGAATAGAACTTTCTCAATATTCCTTGCTCAGAATTTCTCCATCAGAATTTCTGAAGAGCCAGCTATTGGGAAAATACTGTATGTAAATACCCTTGAGATTGGGTAAAGCAACTGTTTTATTTGTGTAATGTGTGTGCTAGGTTATGTTTTTTTTCATTTCTTTTAACCCTTTTTTATACATGCTGGTGTATTTATAGACAAATTGATTAACAGTCTGCCGTAGTTTACTGATGGTGGATCTATATATTTGTTTCAAGATGAATTTGATGACTCTCAAATACTGTACTAGAAACAACAGTAGGTGTAGACTAGTTTAAGTATCATGAAATAAACATTTTTTCTACATGCCTGCTCTATAGTTTGAACTGTTAAACCATTTGTCAGACTATTTACTTATACAGGCTGCTTTTTTGATATTGTAATGCCTGACTTAACTATAACAAGTCCTTCTATTTTAGCACTGTATTGTATAATGTAAACCTGCATGAAATTCATGAAAAATGGACTAACTCAGGCATCAAGGACATTGCAACATCTATACTTGCATCTAAAAATACACAAGACTTTGCATTCAGTTCTTGGGAGGATGAAGTCTGCCATTTTATTTATCTTCACAGTACAACTCAAAATCCATCACTTTTTCTCGAGTTCCTCAGGGATGTTTAAAAGGTCAAGTCTTTCATGGTTCAGGGGAAAACTGAAATGACCGTTTAACCCCACCGTACTTAGTCAAGGTTTCTGTTTAATTTACATAAGTGTGTGTTTGGGGGGTAAAATGGGGAACTTGCACCACAGATTACATTTTGTCATTTTGTAGCAACATTTCAAGTGCTGCTCCTTACTGTCATTTTCTTTAAACCGTTCACTGGCTTCAACAAACATGCTAAGATACTGAATGTATCCATTTTTCAAATGGTTATTTTGATGCATTTTGTTTTGGTTTAATAAAAATAGATCCTCCAACCATAATAACTATAGTCTTGTATAAATGTGTCTCAAGAATTTGCAGTCATTTTATTGTAGTAATAACTAAAGCTTTCAGTCATGTGATTACACAAGGTGTTTCAACATTTGCCTTCGGTATTAAGCAAGACTGTAGTTTACAGCAGTCATGTGTACTGAATGACTACTGTAACAATGTATATTAGGTTAAATCTTTTTATTGTCTGATGTAGTTGTTGGATGTAAATTTCTGCACATTTTTCTGTGGTCTTATCAGTCTCGGAGAGGAAATGGGCAAGGTGAGTGTATGTGGTATATTTTTTAATGATAAAATCCAAAATTCAGTCCAAAAATCCAAGTCCAGACAGTTTGATACTTAACTCTTCGGAAAATTCAATTATATCAGCGATTAGATTTTTTCACCGCTTCAACAAAAAAACTCATCTCACTAATTTCTTCCTCAAATTCATCAACTTTCATCCTAGACCCCCTACCTACGCACCTTTTAAAACAAATACTACCAACAGTAATGGAACCTCTTATGAGAATAATAAATTCCTCTTTCAGTATTGGCTATGTACCTGAAACCTTCTAGCAGTTGTTAAACCCTTGCTAAAAAAAAACAGACCTCGACCCCTGCCAGCTTTCTAACTACAGGCCAATATCAA
>JBBPDA010000037.1:5880397-5893495 GCA_037974385.1 Arnoldichthys spilopterus
GCTCGGACCCGGTTTCTGTAAAGCTGCTTTGTGACAACGTCAGTTGTAAAAAGCGCTATACAAATAAACTTGACATATGGAGTATCTGAAACAGAAGAAATAATCTGACAGTATTTGCAAACTATGGCTTTATGATGTTTAAAATAAAATATTATAATAATTTAAAATTTTTAAATGAGTGTGTATAAGCTGATCAGCCATAACATTAAAAACCTCCTGCTTATTATAGTTCAGGTCCCACTTGTCCCATCAAAACAGCTCTTACCTGTTGAGGTATGGATTCTACAACATCTCTGAAGATGTGTATCTGGGGTATCTGGCATAAAGATGTTAGACGATCGTTTTAAGTATTAAGTTTGGGCCTTCATAGATTACATTAGTTTGTCCAGCACATCCCACAGATGTTTGATCAGACTGAGATCTTGTACTGTCTGGAACTATTTCAGAACAATTCTCAGTGTAGAAGGGTGCTTCCCCACATTTCCATCATAGGCAAAATTATCTTTTTCATCATTATGTGCTGCTGTAGCCCTTTTGTGGGATTGGACCAGATGAGCTAGCCTTTGTTGTTAATGAGCTTTAGACATCCATGACCTGGTCACCTTTATTGGATCACTTTTGGTAGGTTTGATACTGTAGGGATGACCAACAATACCTGCCTTATTGGAGAGGCTCTGACCCAGTTGTCAAGTTATTGTGGCCCTTTTCAGAGTCACTCCGGTTTTCACATTTGCCCATTTTTCCTGCTTTCCTGTTTTCTTCCTGCCTAATATGTCCCACTCCTTGACAGGTGATATTTTCTTAATATCTTAATATTTCTTTTTGATGCCTGCATTACTTACCAGCTCAGTCATATTTATCCTGAATATATATTATTACACTATAATTACACTATTATATTATTGATGCCTAAATAATAGTTTGTGATGCGGCAATGAATTACAGGTTTTTCATTTAAAGCATTAAGAGGAATATTTTATAGCTGCTAGTTGAGTCATGAGGCTTTTTACTCGTGATTTCCTAATGGCATTCTTCCAGTTAAGGCCACACCTCTGCAGAGGTGTGTTTTAAAAGCACAAGCAACTTCCCTGGTCACTGCCTCAGACAGACACCTGCACACACGCATCACAGCTTGCTTTATGGAAATGGACAGTCGGATAGAGAGAGGAAATGTCAGCAAGCAAGAGTTACTCAGTGAGTCAATAGATTTTATGATTGTTTTCTCTCTCTTTCTCTCATGTCTTCTTGTGTAATGCCTTTCATTTTTCTTCTCAACAGTTCTCCTTGATGTTATGCTTTGTATATATCGTAGTGTATGCAAAATAAGTCTAATAAACTACCATTGTCCAAACTTTAATCATTTATGGCTTGTATGATTAGCTTCATTAAGAGTAAACCTATGACACACTTGTAAAAACAGCTGAGATGACAGAGAACATTTGTTCATAATCTAAGGGCACATATCACATGTCAATCCACAGTGGACTTGCCTTATTATTGTGGTCATGATCAAACAAGTGGCATCGAGACAGTGCTGTTGCACCTGCAACTACTTTTACCACAAAGGCCCATGGTTGACATGGCTCATAGGCAAAGGGTAAACACCAGTTGTAGAGGAAAACTGCACACATAAAACTTTAAAATTACTGTAGAACTGACATTATCTTCTTCAGTGGATTCTTATGTGTAAACAGTTGAGTATACAAAGCCCAAACTGTGCAGTTGGGCTACAGTTGCAGTGCCTAAAAATACAGCTTTTAAAATAATAATTTAAAAGAAAAAATAGTATTTACCACTACCTGTTTGTGAGAAAAGCCATTTCTTTTCATTCAGTTAACTACATTTAATTGATAATTGTGATCATTTAGTCTAGACATGCCTGGGTTTGCTTGCTGCAAGCCCTGTTAAATCTAAACATCACTTAAATTAAACATTTCCAGCAATGTGAAGCAGGCTGGGAAACCACTGCTACCCGAGAGGGACAAAAAGGCTTGTCTCACATTCGCCAAAAAGTACAACCTCCTCCTTGAAATAATGTTCTGTGTCTGATGACTTGAATCTGGAATTTTTGCGAACAAGGGGTCCTGTTACATCTGGTGTAAAGCTAACAAATCCTTCCACAATAAGAACATCATAGGGTATGTCAAACATGGTCGTAGTAGTGTGTGGATGTGGAGTTGATTTGCTGCTTCAGGGCCTTGTGATAATTACTCCATAAATGATGGAGCCATGAATTCTTCCAGAAAATCCCACATGGGAATGTCTGTTATCGATCCATGATCTGAAGATCAAGTTCAGTTATGTTATGCAGCAATACAATAACCAGACACACAAAAGCATGTACACATCTGAATGCCTCAAAAGACACAACAGTTTTAGAATGGCTTAGTCAAAGACTTGACTTGAACACAACTGAGAATCTGTGGCAGGACCTTAAATGAGAGGTTCATGCAGTAAAGTCCTCCAAATGTGGCTGATTTATAGCAATCCTGCAAAAAAGAGTGGGGCTAAAGTCTTCTAAAGAGATACAAAAGAATTGTCTCAAGTTATAGAAAGCAGTTAATTGAACAACCAGCTGAGGAGCAATTATTTTTCACATTGTGTTTCCTCATGTTCTATTAGTCTTGTATGAGGACCTGAAACTAGTTGATGTCTAGTAATAATGTCTTTATTAAGTAACCTAAGTTGACAAATTTCTTGTTTAAATATTTACTTAATGGTTGCATTATTCAGTCAATATCATTAGAAGATTTTTAAAATGGCATTAATGCAATAATACCATATTATTATTTTGACGTTAAGAACGTATCAATGTGATTTCGGGAAGGTGGCCTTTAATTATAGTGTCCAATTATCTACAGAAGCAGTTAAACCGCTTGTCTCCTCATGAGATTGTAGGTTACTCATTAATTATGTGTCTAATGATATTTGCTCTTGTTCTTAACTTGTGGTGGTTAGAGTTAGGGCTAAAATGTTTAAACATTTATGTAGACCATTACAAAGGAGTTTCAGCTTGGCCCTAATAAGTCACAGAATGGTAATAATAGTAAATAGAACAAAATAAATTACACAAATATAGAGCAACAGGGTGCTTAATTTTATTAGTTTCACAAGCTATAAATAATGTTTAAAGCACCCTGAGAAGACTTTGGTTAGAGAACAAAAAACACACCTTCGGGCCTGTCCACACAGTGTACTTTTATGATTCCGCTATAGGCTTAGCAAACATCTTTGTGGTCTGTGGGGTGTTGTTCAGTTTCACACACATACAGACAACGTGACAGATGAGCTGGCTTTATGACCGTGATAAAGGTTCCCTGGTAACACACCTGATATGCTTTTTGAAGGCAGAGAAAAGTTTGTGACAGGCAAATACACATAAGAAGTTTTACACTGCCTAGAGAGCAGTTCAACACTGCAGTTGGGGATTTAACTATGTAGTTTGTTACAGAAACACTGGATTGTTTTTCTACTAACAATAGTAAAATACAACCCCCATACAAACCCCATTTCTAGAAAAGTTGGGATATTTTCCAAAATGCAAATAATATTTTTTGATATTTGATATTTTTTGTGTGGAAAAGTGCACAGAAAATTCAAATAACACAGTAGCCCAAGTCTGGAAAATTCAGCAGGCTAACTTGTTGGTTGAGGTATCATTATTGGTAAGTCTCAGTCTTGTGACTAACCCTTTGTACCAAAATTCATTAAGGAATTGTTAGTCAGCTCAAAAGGAACATTTCTCAATGAAAGATTCTGGAAATTTAGGTCTTTCAACATTTACAGTCTACTACTCTTTAGGATTTTGAGAATTTAGAGACATCTCAGGGCGTAAAGGGCAAGGTCAGAAACCACTCATGCTACTGTGCTACAACTTTCCTTTCCTTTGACTTCAACAGGAAAAAAACATTCAAATGAAACGATTCCTGGTCAAGTCAATCCTTTAAAGTGGAATTCCACCAAATTCTAACATGTATGTGTATTTTGTTATTGGTAGTATTCTAATATCAATTAATGAATTGCAGCGAACAGTACCTACTCTTATTTCCTGACACTACTGGTGAAAGGAGCCAAAGATCACAATGTATAGAATGCATATTTAGACTTTAGTTTACAGTCTCTAGTTTTTTTCTTGAGCATGTACTCCCTTATGTTTTTTTTTTCTCGTAGTTTAAGACACTATCTTTTCTCAAAATTATGGTAAAACAATGTGGCAGACATCAGACAGTCTATTTCATGTAACATGTTTCTGTTTCTTTTGTAGGCATTAAACTCTTCAGGCAATTCTGACTTGGTCAGTTTCTTAAGAATGAAGCATTTCAATAGTTGACATTTTAATGATTTAATTATAAATAAAATGACTGATGATTGATGATGCAAAGAAACAAAGGATGTATGCATACTTCAAAGTGTGTATGGTTAATATCTTAAAACAGAAAAACGTTTATTAACGTTTAAGTAGTATCTTCCTCCTAACAAGAAAAAACAAAAGTTTTAATGTAAAAAGAAATTCAAAGCCATTCTAAAACTTTTCCTTTGGTTCTTTTTATAATAAACATATAAAATCACAATGTAAAGTGTGGCTGCTGAGTTCTGACTAAAACTCTTTACTTATAAATCTTGTTTGCAGGTTTTAAGAATGACTGAACTGAGCTGGATATTAACAGGGTATACATTTAACACTGTGAATAATATTTAACTTTACATCAACTACCTTCATATTAAAACATTTTCTCAACAGGCTCAATTACTTGAGGGTGTATTTTATACCATGCTCTCTGTCAGTCAGTTTTCAAAATAAGTAAAAAAATGCAATTCAGTCTTTTTTTAAGTAGACAGACAGACTCAGTATTTATGATTTTGAATCTCAACTAAATTAACATAAATTAATGAATGAATAGCTTAAAGAAATGAAAAATTTCTCTTTATGGACATCACTAATGTTTTATGTCTAGTTCTAAATGAGTTGTCAATTGATAACCAATCTCAGTCTATATCTTTCTCTGATTTGGTTCTAGGTGAGGCTAAATCGGGTCTCGGCTGCTGCGGATGGATTCTTGTTATTCTCTCCACTTTTTTCACAATACTGTTGTTCCCTGTCATGATTTTTGTCAGCATCAAGGTACGAGAACATGAGAATGTCTGACACAGCAAAGTTTCCAAAGGAACCTAAAACATTTAGTTCATTAAGGAAATACATACAACTAAAAATCAAAATGGCAAATTCCTACTGTGACTGATGTGTCTGAAAGATGAATTTGCATACTTCTGACATGCATTTTAAGCTAAAATACTAAACTCTTTTGTTGGGTATGGTGAGCCAGTAAGGTCGTATTTGTAAGCCTTGTGAAATATATTAAATTATAATGTCTTTTATAAGCTGTGTTTTATTGCTGTGTTACAGATTGTTCAAGAGTATGAAAGAGCTGTAATATTCAGACTGGGTCGGATCACAGCAAGAAAAGCAAAAGGACCAGGTCCCTGATGTTAGATTTGAATATTTAAATGCTGTATAATTCAACTGAGTGCAGTGCTGCTGAAGGTTTGGGTAAAGGGTATCAGGAGAACAGTACTAGGATAAATCAATTATTTAATTTCCTTTTCGTTTTCAGCGCCTTTAGTTGGGGAACATAATTGTACTACTCCAGTTCTTTGTTTTAAGTGTTTTTTGTTTAGTTTAAAAAAAATTACTTTATAAAAAGGTACAAATTACCCACCTTTGATGTGTAACCTGTTCTGGTTCCTACTGTGACTCATATAAGTCAGAAAGACTAATGTTAACCCCAAATCTAAGTCAATGTTGATGCAAGCTGCAACTTTGCACTGCAAAGTTTCATGGTAAAATGTCAGATAAATATAAATATACATTTAAATATAAATATACATTGTTTTTTCTTTCTTTTTCTTGCTCCACTTCTAGGCATCTTCTTCATTCTTCCCTGCACTGACTCCTTTATTAAAGTTGACATAAGAACAGTCTCATTTGACATCCCTCCACAAGAGGTAAATTACACCACAGACTGAACTGATCCTACAATCATTAAAACACAACACAGCTGTTTGAATATTTTTATTTAACTTGCCTCCTGGCCCATGTCGTGTTGATTCTAGATCCTGACTAAGGACTCTGTGACAGTGAGTGTAGATGGTGTGGTGTACTTCCGGGTCAGTGATCCCATTGCTTCTGTGGCCAACGTGAGCAATGCTGATTACTCCACACGTTTGCTGGCCCAAACAACCCTGAGGAATGTCTTGGGCACTAAGAACCTGGCTGAGGTTCTTTCTGACCGTGAGGGTATCTCTCACAGCATGCAGGTGAGAGAGGGAGAGAGAGAGAGAGAGAGAAAGAGAGAGAAAGAAATTATCATTAAACACAACAAATGAAATACACACTCTTCATGAATGCTTTGTCACTCTAGTTGCTCCCTCTAGTGGTAAAGGGAATAATTAGGTGCCCTACCACTGCCCTATTCTATCTCCTAAATCCTCAACCCCTAACATCTAACCCTTGTCCTCCGGTTTGCAGTCGACTCTTGACGAGGCCACAGACTCATGGGGCATTAAAGTGGAGCGGGTGGAAATTAAGGATGTTAAGCTGCCGCAGCAGCTTCAGAGGGCCATGGCAGCTGAGGCTGAGGCAGCTCGTGAGGCAAGAGCCAAGGTAAGAATCCCTTTTATGTGCAGGAAGAAGGGGACTGTGGAAAATTTAGTTATTTCCCATTGGGCTAAAAAAGGTTTGAGAAAAATCTTTCTGAGCAGTATTACCAATGTCATTTTAAGGGAAAGTGACTATTTGTCATTGAGACAAATAGCACCACTAAAGCACCACAATGTAACCTCTGCATTTAACCCATCACACGTGGAGCACCGGGCAGCTCCCATCAGGGCCCGGGGAGCAGTGTAGCGGCACGTTATCTTGCTCAAGGGTACCTCAGTGGTGCCCAGGCTGGGACTTGAACTGGAACTTGTCCTAACCACTATGCCACCACTGCCCTACATATGCCATATCACAGTGGTGATAAAAAATCCAGGTTTTATGATGGTTGCTAATACTGTTTTAAGCTATGTTAGCTGAGGTTTTTTAAAGAAAAAAAATGTCTTAGAGGGTCAGAAAAACACATAAGCATTTGAGATTACTTAACAACTCATCACAATTTCAGGCAACTGTGTAATGATTTAATAATGCAGTTTATTGGTAAGCTAATTAATGGTATGTGGTATTTGCAACATAAAAAACAGCTATTAACACTTTGTCTTTTTGCACAAGCTTGATCTTAAATTAACAAACATTTCTCGCCTCTCCCCTATAAATATGTTACAAAACTGGTCAGACATGCCAAATTAGTAAGGTACGATGGAAGTTAGCAACATCAGCCTTGTAGCTCTAGTGGAAAACTAAAATTACAAACATGTCTTTGCTGATCATACCATTGGTTTAAATGTACATTACACTTACAGTCTAACGCCTGAATATTTTGATGTGTGCAGGTGATAGCAGCAGAGGGAGAGATGAATGCATCACGGGCCCTTAAGGAGGCTTCTCTGGTGATTGCTGAGTCTCCTTCTGCCTTGCAGCTGCGCTACCTGCAGACCCTCAACACAATCGCTGCAGAGAAAAACTCCACTATTATCTTCCCTCTTCCCATCGATGTCTTATGCCACTTCATCAAAAAATGAAACTGGACATCTATGGACCGTCCATCAAAAACTGTGTAGCTAAAAAAATATTTCACATTGTGTGACTCTTTGCATGCCAGTTTGCATTTCAAGTGTTGAATATTAGCACAGACAAACTATATACATGCATATACTGTAACAGTTCAATAATTTTAGTATTAGCTTCATAAAGTTTCTACGTTCCTTACATTTTGCAGAATGGGTTTAACAATATACCGTTAATCTAAAATGTCACATGTTAATTATCCTGCACAAATGTATGGTTATCATAGAATTATTTTTTAATATTGTAACTGTCATTTTTCATTAAATACCCCATCACTGTATGATATTTATCATTTTCTGTAATGTTTTAAAATCTGTGTATAACATTCACTGTGTCCATAAAATAAATTAAAGAATCAAAGAATAAGTTTAATATTTTTCATTGGGTCCATATTTTGGAAAAGAGTCTATTCTGTCTACTGCAGTTTAGCCCTTCTGATTCACAGTGAGTGTTTTTTTTAGCATGCCACAAAATAGAAGAGCCAGTAAGAACAGAGATCATTTGCATTTATAAGTCTTGACACATTAACAAAAATGGAAATGGTGGAAAAATGTTGTGAAAAAACCAAGTGTTTTGGTAATATGAAAAGTACAAAAACTTAGCACATGAGCCTTTGTGAACTCAACTACTACATTACTTTCTATGTCATGCCATTTCATGTCATCATGAAATGATGAACATATTTCTCAGTTACAGAAACAAAGGCTCACTACACAGTATTACTGGTAATGGCATTGCCATGTGACTGTGGGTATTATAGAGTGTATCTCAGCAATCATGCCACTGTGGGACCTGAAGGATTCCAGAGCTTGTGCTGCTCTCAGTGTCGTCTTCAGTAGTCAGTCTGCTGCACTCTTCCACATCCAGCCGTAATGACAGCACAGTACTGCAGGACACCATTAGAAAGACAAAACTCAGGCTTCAAGATCACAGTTTTAAGCTGTACTTTTGTCCATTTTTATAACCAAGTGTATGTTTGGTACTGAAGTGGCTTAAGGCAAAAGTGTATGATGTTTAAGACATACAATAAGCTACTATTTCTTGTTAAAATATATATATATATATTTATACCATTGCTTTAAGACAATTTGTCTCATTCATTAGCTCACCCAATCAGAATGGCTGGTATTATAGTGAGACCAGACGCTAGGAGGAAACTGAACCCTGAGAACCAGGAGATGGTAGCAGCGTAAGTACTACTGAACACTGGGAAGGCCAGGCCCATACTCAGCATTTCCGCAAAGGCCACACACGCAAACACAGCACCTACGTACAGAGACACAGAAGAAAGCACTTAGATTGCTGACTGGAGAGGTGATGTTCTTTGCTGAGAAAGACTTCTCTTTATTGATCATTACTGGGCAGAGATGGCGTAGTTGTTAGGACATTGCCCTTGTGAACAGAATGTCGCAGGTTCAAGTCGAGGCATCATTGAGGTACCCTTGAGCAAGGTACCATCCTGCCACACTACTCCCTGGGCACCATGTGCCTTTGTAATGGGTTAAATGAAGAGGTCACATTTTGTTACGCTGCACTTTGTGTGTGATTGAATGTGTTCACAATAACAAATGTCACTTTCACATAGACTGCATAAGTATGAGGAATAATGGCACAGCTGCCATTGAGGTCTATATAAAAGGGGCTGTAAACATGCACTGATGGATTGTGATACATAAATGTAATTCATTATTTCACATATATACTGAAAAATCTTCAATCCTAATAAAATGATTGAGCACATTTTATATAATTTCCAATTTCTGTGTAGTAAGTTTGAACAATATAACTACTGCTTATTTTTTTACTTGTGTAATTACAGGAGTAAAAACTGAAGTTAATGTATACGTGTAATTCAATAAGCTGTACTGTTGTGATCAATCTGTAACAGTAAGTACATCAGCAGTAGTTACATTGCTGTTGCATGCATTAATTAATGGACACAGTATAAACTGGAAGCAAATGATTAAATCAATTTAAACCATGGTGAAATTCGAGATTTTATGATGAATGTAGTCATTTCCTCATCATGCTCAGGCTCTTACCCTGCTCAGAGCTGGGTACCAGTTTGGACATCATGGAGCGCATTACAGAAGCAGGCATGCTGGACAGGAGCAGAGGCAGTCGCACTGTAAGACCAAAGACCACACAATTGCTCAGCATTTACATTATTTAAGCTGTTTGACAATCTGTCTAGTTCTATATACACATCCATTCAATGCATTACATGACTCTGCACTTTACCTTCTACACTGTTTATCCTTATGTTTATATTTTTGTATTTGTGCAGCAATATTGCATGCTATTTCATTTACTCTTGCACTGCATTACTGTTGTGGCTCTACATCTGAGAATTCTCACTTGTTTTACCTTTATTCTTGTATAAATTGTGCAGTGTGACATTAAATGTAATATAATATTATTTGATTATTTATTCCTTCCACCCTTGAATCCATCCTTCCATCCCTTCATCCATCCAGCCATCCATCCATCCATTCATCCATTCATATATCCTTGTTCTTACTTACCCAGGAACATGACTGCTGTTGTTTTGGCAAATGAAGCCATACAAAGCCCTACAGTGACAGATAGCAGACCCAGTAGGGCGATATGAGCATCCGGCAACCATTGTGAGAGCAAAGTGACACCAGCAAAACTGCTCAGGTAGATCAGAGTTGAAAGAGCAGATCCATAGCCAATGAGCAACTCGTTCCAACACAGCGGCTCATTCAGTTCATATAAGATAAAGATGGACACACCTCCCAGATTAGACACCTAAAGAAATTGTTTTAAAGAGCTTGTTACTGTCATCCCATTTGTTTAGTTTATTGTCCTGATACTGTACTCATTTCATTTTGCTGCTCTTTGATTCTGATGCAATATACAATTTCCAGGAATGCTGAAAAATGTTTCCAGTAACAAATGCAATAATAACAAATGGTTTATAAATTCTCTTTTCATTTACCTTCATTTAACTGAAAAAAAGTCAAAGAAAATGAGTTTTAATGGTTTGGTTGACCAACTTAATTGTATTTGGAAATATATAAAAACCTTTAAATTGGTGCCTTCAGAAAGTATTGCAGGAGTACCTCAGAAAATCATTATCACTTAACACAGTCTCCTGCTGCACCAAGATATACAACCTAGAACTATCTTACACAAATAGAAAGTCATACATCAATTCTATGAAGAAATGCTGCCCAGATATCTGAGCACAAGCACATCTCAGATGGACAGAAAGACATTCGAGATTTTTGCTCTGGTCAGATGAATACTTGTTTCAGCTTGTTTTCCATGTTCTTTCCATGTTCTTCAACCAGCCGAAACGTACTCATGTCAAGTTCATGTCCTTGATGCTTGCTTACAAGATCATCAATGGATCAGCTCCCAGCTACATGGGAACACTGATCAAGACCTACACACCCACAAGATCACTTAGATCAGCGAGGGACCAGCGGTTGGGGATTCCATCCCCACGTGGAATCAAACACCACTCTAGACTCTTCTCCTACATTGTTCCTCAATGGTGGAATGAGCTTCCCAGTGTCTCAAGACTTAACTGTTCCGCACCCACCTCAGCACATAACCCTATCGGTCACATACAAACTACTGGTACCTAATAACCAACTAAATGTCCTCCAGATAGTAATATTCCACAGTTTTCTGTAGCATCTGGATTTATTGTAGTAGTTGCTGTTGGTAGTTATTGTATGCATTTGGCATATGTATTATTGTAGAGGTTGCTGTCTCTTGTTATTTATTTTACAATTAAGAGAAATGCGCTAGACTTCCTTGTAGCATTCGCTAATGCTAATGCTTGATTGTTTCCTCTCTCCTGGAAGTTGCTTTGGATAAAAGTGTCAGCCAAATGAATAAATGTATAAATGAGTAAATGTAAATGTAATGTTCTCCAAGCCAAATACAAGGAGGACAATATATAAACTTATCAAAGAAGGGGGCAAAAGCCAGCCTCTGTCATAATTTGACAGTGCCTTGCATATGTGTGAATGTTCCATTGAAGCAGAGGTGTGTATTGGGGTTTCAGAGAGACATATGCTGCCATCAAGATGACCTTTCCTGGGAAGACTATGGTTAGTTCAGCAAGACAATGTCATGCCTCATTCTGTACATAATACAAAGAGTCTGAATTCGTAGACAGAGGGGTATGTGTGCTTGTCTGGCCTGTCAGGAGCCCAGCTCTGTTCCCTATTAAAAATGTATGAGTGTCATGAAGAAGAGAATCAGACAATGGCAACCATGGACTGCTGAACAGCTTGTTTCAAGCAATAATTGCCAAAAACACCCACCTGCAATACTGCAACTAAAAGTATCCTCAGTTCCTAAACAATTAAAACAAGTAATTAAATAAAAAGCTGGTGTAATACAAATAATATCTTTTATCTGTGCCAACATTTTAGTGTGTTGTAGGTATTACATTTTTAAAATTGGTTTATATTTATATTTAAGTGAAAACACTGGACATAATTTCTTTGTATTTTTTTCAGTTAAAGAACTGCTAAGAAAATTAATAAATCACAGATTCTTGTCCCAAAATTTTCCCAAAATAAGGCATGTACATGTTTAGCTGGAATTGTATGATGTTATAAACCATAACCATACTGGTTAAGCCCTTAAATGGCAGGCTTTTTCAAAATTATTATCTAAGAGCTATTGTTAACTATTCATTAACAATGATAAAACTACTATGTAAAGCATGTAGTTATGAGAGTAAGGAAATAAAGTGTGGACATGCTGATGGCTCCATTAAATTTAAAGGGTTAACATTTTGAATTTTTTTAATTTAATCTCTCAGTTCAATTCTAAAACAGTTATTTGACCGACAGTCAGTTACTCTTTACCCCTCATTAGTTACTCAGGCAAGACGTGTTAATGTGTTCAAAGATTGCCTCTTTTATTTGGCACTGGAACTATCAGGCTAATGTTGTTAATAATGACTGGTTAGTTAGTTTACATTACCCTTATTAGCATTGTGTAAACTACATGTTCAAATAATCAAATACTTGCTACAAACTGTATCAAGCTGTTAAGTAAGCCAAATTATGCTTGCTTAATAAATTTTTGCACTGTATGACATAAAATCATCCAGATAAATTTAAAAGCAGTAGTAGTAGCCATCTTGTCTGCGTGTGAACTGTGTGAATTTTCTCTGTGTTTTTCTCATTTTCATAGACATTTTTATTGTATATCATACAGTTTCATGCAGTTTGCACAGTGGTGACTCTAACCTAACCCCACCTACCCACCCACACACTGACACACACACACACACAAACTTTTGCTGGGGGGGGGGAGGGAGGGAGGGGGGGGGGGGGGGGGGGGGGGGGGGGGGGGGGGGGGGGGGGGGGGGAGGGGGGGAG
>JBBPDA010000037.1:5893505-5907339 GCA_037974385.1 Arnoldichthys spilopterus
AAATGAAAAAAAAAAACACACAACCTTTTTTTGCCCCCCCCCCCCCCCCCCCATATGATTAATTATGTTATGTTTGTGGCCTGTTTTACACAAGAAAAGAAAAGCAACACTGTAGTGTCACCAAGAGAGGGCACACTTCTAATAAAAGGTTTCTTGTGGCACCCTTCTGACATCTTGTGCCCTAGGTAATCATTTACATTGCCTATGCCACAGGCCACCCCTGACTATACACAATGTTGAAATGATGGCTATAAGCTACTGCTTTTTAGTTATACTTGCCTTGTAGCTCCAGAGCAAAATTAAAAAAGCAATCATTGATTAAGGATAGTGCAGTTGGGGTTAATTCAATAAATTGAATTTATGGTTGCTTTCATGGCTGACTCTGATCACCTTATAGAAGATGAAGGCACCTAGAAGGAGCAGCAGCACCGTGTTTCGTCTCCGTGTAGAAGCTGCAAACAGCAGGTAGACACCCTGCAGACGACCAGTCACAGACTGAGCCTGAGACAGACGAGATGGCTCAGCGAGTGGACCAGGGCTGGAAGGGCTAGGGGACAGACTTTGCCCAGGAGGCCCCTTCAGGACTCCTACCACATACAGCAGGTTAAGGAAATGAAGGATGGATGCAAAGAGGAAGGGCCAGCTGAAGCCAGCAGCTCTGATGAAAAAGCCAGTGCAGAGAGAGCCTAAGCCAGACAGCACACCCAGGACTGCATCAAGCCTGGCCATTTGGACAGTCTTTTGTCCAGCTGGCTGATCTCGGCAGCGATCAGCCACATAAGAGAAACAGCCTCCTATGAGCGTGTTGGGACCTCCAAGTAGTCCAGCCAAAAAGGCTGCAGCCAACAAGTAGCGCAAGCTGAGCGAGAACCAGCTCACTATAAAGTAACTGAAAGTAAAGAGCGAATCACCCACGAGAGGGGGTGCCATGGCCACCTTCCTTCCCCTGAAGTCACTGTAGGACACCAGCAGTAGTGATGAGAACAGGCTGGGAAAAAGAAACAACAACTCGCTCTGTAGGAGAAAGTGTGACGTCTCTGTCTGCACAGCCTGTGGCACAAACAAGGACGCTGAATGAAATGGTGAGAATAGAACAGTATCAGATTACCAGTAATTAAGACTGATTTGCTCAGGTATGCATTTCTACCCAGCAAGACCGGTTCTAAACATTGTTCTTTAACTATGCTTGTACAGGTAGATGTGTTATAAATTGATAGCCTGAAACCCTTATTGTACTCTTTAAAATAAAAGTTCCTTAATATGAAATGGTTCATGGCTTTATTGTATAAGAGAATACAACATCAATATTAAATCAATCAGTTAGCAATCTGAAGGTAATTAAAATGTCTTATAATTATAGTTGAGATGGACTGGATTTTCTTTAGAAGTAGCCAAGATAAAGTTAACCTGACACCACAATCAAGAGTTACACAAAATACAATCCAAAGGCTTTGAATGGTGAGTGTGACCTGCTGAATGCTGAAGTTGCTGAAGTTGTTAGAGCAGTGGGACTGGTTCATGTTGGACAAGTAAGGATAGCCACTCAGCTGATGCCACAGCCTCCTGTAAACATACTGCTGAAGCAGCGGGTAGGTCATGGACATGGCGAAAGCATGCAGGCCAACTACAGGTTCAATCACACTCACACACCCCATATTACCTTGTGATCTGGTCTTGGAATGAAGAACTATGCAGAAGGACGAATAAAAAACAGTCACAATACACAGTTACACTATACACTATACTTTAGATGCTCTTCACACACTTGCCATGCCATTTTAAATATGAAATATTTAAATTGCTTATGTGGTTCCTGACTCTGTAAATATACTCTTAGCAAAAGTCAAAATATGATTTTGGACTTGCAAAACAGTAGCGGAATCTATTTTGGTGTTGCATAGAGCCATTTTTTAAATGATTCTAAGAAAATTCAGTAACGGGTTTCCGTTCTGTTTTCCCTCTCTTTGTAAAGTTGGGTTTGTTAAAGACATAATATAAATGCAACCTCTTTTTGTTTTAAACCAGGCAAAGAACCATTTATGCAGTCAATAGTGCTTTACTTTAGAACTATTGGCTTTTTTAAAGAAATCTTGAGGAACCAGTTATTAGGGTATAGGACATATATAAAAAATTGTAGATAACAGTCATATAGTGTCAGAAATCACAAAAACAGGTCTAATATAGATTACCTAACTACTCAATGCTGTTTGAGGCAACTGCGTGATAAGTATTTATGCTTATAAAGTGCAATTTTTCACAACTTTTTAGCTACATTAAAATTGTAGCTCCAGTGAAAAGTAACACTTACATTGAGCATTAAATGTGTTGGTTGGCAGACTATATTTATGGTAAAGGAGAAGTTAATATAAATGTTCTATTTTCAGGGTACCTATGGTGCCTTCCATTATCAATGGCAACCCATTTTATTTGCAAGGTTGCAAGGTTGCAATGCTGTTTTCAGCTTAACATCAAGCTAATGGAGAACAAGAGCATTTTAGTAATTGTGCTAATCTTTACAGTCTACAATAATTCTACAAATATGACATGGTTAACTTGGATATATTTTAAGAAACATAATTATACAGTGTATACTACAACTGCAGCTACTACTACTACTGATACTACTTATTATACACGAAACTGATTCTTACCTGTTGTCACTGTGATGAAACAGTTTTCTTATTTCCACCACTCAGTTTTTTCTTCACAATAACCAGCCTATTCATATACATTGTTCATAGTTATTTAAACCCAAAGATGAGGCTGATACATATACTGATTGAGCTTTGCATCATTCCAGTCAAGTGATTTCAGTCAGGTAAAGCAGGTAAGGTAAACGTCTTCCACTGAAAGGCTCTGTGTTGTTTTGTTTGTTGAGGAAGTTAATCTCTAAAGGAAAACTCCTCTGGGGCATGTGCATGCACATGTGTGTTTGTGTGTTAGAAAGAGAGAGAGAGAGAGAGAGAGAGAGAGAGAGAGACAAAGAGAGAGATGGGAGGATTTAAATGTTTTCTGATGCTGAAAAAATTTGCAAATTAGTATTATTAAATACTTGGGTATTTAATGACCATTTAGAGTAGAAAGCATGGTCTTTTTATGGCCACACACTTGAGTGGGATGTATGAATGATAAAACCTTCATTATTTAAATAAACATCCAGCCTGTTTAGTGATCAAGAACACATTTGACTAAAAAAGTGCATAGAAACACCTCAATCTAAAATGTTTTTCAATGTTTATTGTGCCCTTCATTTATTATTATTAAACAATGCTGCAGCTATAAATTACCAATTAAAAACTGATGAAATCTGATACAATCATGCAAAGTTTCAAACCTTTGCACCAGTTTTTTAAAATTACAATTAAGAAAAGGTTTTGGTAAAATGTTGTAAATATTATTAAATTAAATTAAAGCACTGAGCTGAATTGTTAAATGGATATAAATACAACACTAAATGACTTTTTAATTTTAAACCATGTTAGCAAGTGATCATGGAGAATTTCTATTGGTCTGTTCATCATGAAGGTTTCCCACAGTGTGAAGGCAGCTGCTGTGTTGATACTGAAAAATAAAAATCAAAAAACCAAAAATGAAGATAAGTCATTTTCTCTGGACAGCGACAATATGCAAAATAAATGTAAAATCTGAGGATCAGATGCAAAACTAAAGCAAAACAAACTTTTTTAGTATTTAAAAAGCTAATATTTTTTATTTTAAGGTTAGTACTATTGAGATCAAAGATCATTTAAACAAACAACAAATTAAGAACATTAACACTTACTACTTTTAAGTTGTCCTTGTACTCTACCAAATGCACATTGGAGATACTGAATGGCCTCAGCAAGAGTGGGTGCTGCACAGTATATAACAATGTCATCTACATAAAAATGAATTTGAAATAAAATTCTGCTGTAAACCATGGATTATCACTTCCTTTCATTCAACTTTTATGGGATGGGTCATGTTAATTCACTATACTCAAGAAATTTTTGTGGAAATAATTCCAGGCTAATTAAACTTAAAATTAGAATTAAGCAATTCTATCCCAATTAAAATTATACAAATCATGCAGAAAGACTTGCATCTCAAATAATTTCATATTAAGTTTTTTAACAATATTTTTGTGTTTCTCACTACTGCAGTTACACAATGATCACCCACATCATTAGGAACAAAACGCATGTCAAAAGGCATGTTTGTTAAGATTAAGTCAATGAGTGTCGATTTTTTAAGACATTTAATATTAGGTCTTGTAGGTGAATTAAATAATTTTGTGAAATTTAAATATTCAAACTGTGCTTTTAATGAATCAGACAAATTGGGAGCCAGTCCCAATTCAAATCACCGGCCAACATCATTTGATTAGATTTCAGTTGTAAGAGAAGTTTCACAAGAGTAGATAGTGAGTTACTAGGAGCAGATGGAGGTATAGAACAATCTACTAGCATAATGTGGTGATTTCTGGACAATTCAATGCTAACAAAGTGCTAACAATTCAAGTTCTTTACTGATTCAGATCAATACTTTAACATCAAAACACCGCCTAATGTATATGGCTACTCCACCATTTTTCTTTGTCAATCAGTACAAAATACATTATAACCACTAA
Source organism: Arnoldichthys spilopterus (assembly GCA_037974385.1). Classification (NCBI taxonomy): domain Eukaryota; kingdom Metazoa; phylum Chordata; class Actinopteri; order Characiformes; family Lepidarchidae; genus Arnoldichthys; species Arnoldichthys spilopterus. Next base: position 5,898,115 of record JBBPDA010000037.1, read on the forward strand.
TGTAAATATCAAATTCAGAAAATGTGAAGCAAATTGAAGATACTGTGTGAAGAAACACAGATAAAATAATGAAAAAGGCTCCAAAAAGCAATGGCAATACCAGCCATTCAATATTTAATATACAGATTCGTATCTTAAACCCATAAATACAAAACCTTTTTGTTTGTTTGAAATTGTGAAAATACATAATGTGCCCCAGCCAGCTGTCAGGCCCTTTGAGAGATGATATTAAGTAACCCACCTGCTCCAAGAAAAACAAAATCAAGTTTTCTCTTTTTTGAAATATTTTTAATATCCACCCCTCCCAAAGTGCATACAAATTGTTTCAGATATAAATTACTTTCCATTCCTTAGGATTAAGAGTAACTATGCTACAGCTACAGTTACTATGTGGACCATCACAAAGAAAAGATGAGAAAGTACACACAGAGAAGAGAGATCTGCTCAGACAAACATGCACTGATTTCTGTGACACAATAAATACTATGTACACACTTGACTGTAAATGTCAGTCAGTCAAAGGAACGGAAAGCAAGAGGACATTTCAAGAGACTGGTGATGGATGCAGAGAAGCTAAACACTGAAAAAAATAATGCAAACACTTTACTTGATCCAAATGTGTGTATTATGTAAAAACATCAACTTAATTTAACAGATAAATGACATAGCTTATTAATCTGGAAATAATACTCACATTTGAATGTAATAAATTCAATACATTAATATTGTCAATGCATCCACCACCCTACCACATGGCTTGTGTGTTCTCAGAGAGATGCTGGAATTCACAAGTTCAACTGTAGAGCATACAACCTACAGGACATAGACCCAGCCTCTGATTTACACTGCGTGAGTCTAGCTCGTCTACATCTAGGGTCATAACCCTTTATGGATAATTCTCATTATTCAGAAAGAAGAACTTTCTATAAAGAGAGGAGAGCTCATTATAAAATAAGGAAATCATATTCATAAAAAGTATGAAACAGTTAGCATTTACTTTTTGACCATATATAGGTAGATTTTTAGCACTTTTTTATACTCAGTATTTATACTCAGTGATAAAAGTGCAAATCAGAATGCAAATCAGGATTATTTTTTGAATATATTTTTGAATTCAAAGAACAATAATCACAATCATTTTAATGTTTTATATTGTACCGTCAACATTATTTTCCCAAACTACTCAAGAATGCCTATTATGAATTAAACTAATATTTCCAATTCAAACCAACTGGTACGATAATTGAAATGTAATTGATCCCTAATAAGCATCCTGATTTGTTTGAAGGAATTTCAACCAATCGTTTAAAGTTTCTAAATTATCAAGTCATTGGAATGTAAATGCATTCATTTAGAGTGGTTTGATACAAAATGCTCTCTTCTAGAGAAACACACTGAATTAGAGTTGCTCACAGTGGTGGTGATACAAAAATGTTTTAGGCCAAAATGTATATCAGAACTGTTGTGGCATGTTTGACAGGTACATGTATAAAACTATAAGACAAAATTGGCAACTTAATTGTTTTAGTATTTTTTGTATAATTATCAACATTACTTATAAAAACCCAGACATGTGTAACTCTACTGATCATTTTGTAAAGTAAAAGTTAAATTTGTGTTTAAACACAACCCTTGGTTCCTATCACTAGTATTTTAAAGAAATTAGTTCCCTACAATGAACCATTTAACATCGAACCACTCAATGACTTTGTTTACATCTCAGCAACTGAAAGATGCAGAAATTTTTTAAAAAACTAGAGGAATTTCCCTTTAAAGGAGGTCATTGAGATTCTGGTACAGTCTAAGAAAAGAAAAATGAATAGAAGTAGATTTGTGGGTAATATACATTATTTATCCTGGTGACCAAGGCTTTCAAAGGACTGCTGTAACATCATTGTGAACAACTTCTACCTTTTTGCTACTGTACTTTAGGCCAAGGCACATTAATCCAATATTAAAATGTATGTTGGGTTAAACAAACATTTTTTGCATTAATTCAAATGTAGAAATATATATTTAATATTTCATACACTAGGAAAATGGGATCAACTACGTTAGTTCTGTATCTTCATGAGGATGGTTATAGAGAAAGTGGTGCAATAGTGTATAGGTGCTGGTATACACATTTAATGTGGGTCACGGTAGCAAAAACAGTTACATGGTGGTTACATGATGTTACACTAGTCTGTTTTTTAAAAGAATCTTAAAAACAGAAACCTTTCCATATGAAACCGACAGAACATGTCATAGAATATGGTACCATAGTTAAACATCAACCAACTGTACAACGTGCAGTTTTACAACTAAAATCAGACTGAACACAATTAAAAATATTCCCATATCTAAAAAAATAAAGTCTTTAAACAACAACAAAAAACAACATTCTCATATAACATTCTCATTCCTACAAGAGTGCCCTTTTCAGTAAACAGAATGTCCATAAAACATGCATACTGTGTGCTGTGGTTAAGAAAATGGATGGAAAACAGCACTTTAGACTTGTTAACTGGTCTTGAATGACAGTATTAGGGCAGTTGCGTACCTTTTCGTACAATACCCCGTGAAAGCACCATCAAAACATGACATTGATATTGTAGAAAAACATACCAATAAACATCTGAGAGTTTTCTCTGACAGCAGTATCAAACTGGATTACCTATGAAACAGGTAATAATATGCTGGACCACTAGGTCTACCGTACAAAATAAAATGTCCAATTTCAGAAAAGTGTTCTGAACAATCAGAAAAGAGTAAGGGAAAACTATTTTGTCATCTAATGTTCTGTCATACTCAGATTATGAAAAAAAATCCTTGTCTGCTTTAAAGGTACTGTCAGTAAGTTTCCAGAACAAATTTCTGTGTTGCACTGTTTGGTTTACCATTTGTAATTTTTCAACATGGCTTATCTTATGTCTGCTCCGGCAGGGCAAATGAATCCTTCATTAATATCAATCACAAATTTCTAGGGTAGATTTATTTTATTGCTATAAGTAAATTTACAAGGTTCAATCAGTTTTCATGTCAGCTCGAAAAACATACTGATTGTATCTTTAAATCTAGTGATGAAAGACATGCCATTTTGTCATAAAAAAAAATCCCTGAACGTTAAAGTACAACACCATTGTAAGACATAATTAGGCTACATTCTTTTCTAGTTTATTCATAAAGAGAAATTTATCTCTAGGTAATGCTACGCTCTACAGAGGTAATAATAAGGGTAACTATATAACTACAATAGAAACAACTTCTATTAGTCAACACTTGAAAATGACTTACTCAGTCTCATCTGAAAAACAGTAGTACATTTTTAAAAAGGTAATATTGGCTTAGTGTCGAGGTGTGGTCATTCCCAGTCTTGTCTTTTAGCAAGGATACGAAAGCTTTCATACCCATGATGCCACTGTCTGCATTCAATACAATCTCAAATTTCACGCATACATACACACTACACACTTGCAGACATGTATGCACGCACACGCACACACACACGCACACGCACACGAAAGACTGGAAGACTTTTAAAACACATGCACATAGCAAAAATCTCCATTACAATACCTTACAAATATTACTAGCAAAATGATGACAACAGCATTTACAACAACATTTCCTGTAGTCGGTATCTTTACATAGTCTACACTTCCCTGTTTTGTGTTTGTGTGAACCATGAATGCTGAAAGACAGCACTTCCACTGAAAGAAAGTTAAGTAGATGTGTGCAAGGCGACCTGAGGGACATGACCCTGAGTGGCAGCCATTACAGACATGACTGGAAGACCAGAGCAGATGCTGCATTTACATAAAAAAATCATACTGGATAATTTGAAGATCCGACAGTTGAGCCAGACCATGTGGCAGATCTTTCCACCAAAACTGACCTTTCTAAACAGCAGAGGAAGCATCTGACCTCCAGTCTTTACCCAACTGGACTGCAGTCAGCATACATGTCAAGCCACAACCAGAGCTCTACTGTTTACCTCAAGGTGTGATTAATAGATATACATATTAGAGATGTAGACAGTCAATACAGGGTGCACTACTGAAGTTATTTCATGGGTATAAAACAATGTTTGGATTCCCAGGGCCCTATATTGTTTCAGCTATTTATATGACACTATACATTACGAAACGATTCCTTAGGTTATAATTGGCATTCTAAGGGGTCTATAAACCTCCTACAGAGGACAGACAAAAAGAGGCAGATTATTCAATAAAAACATATGTCCTTGGCTAGGCTAGCCCCAGTGAGCTAATTAAATAAGTTAACTTTATAATGCACACATCTGAGAAGACAGATTGTAGCATACATACATTTAATGAATAATTTCTTTGTCTAGTTTAAGTGTGGTTCTATGCCCTTCATTTTTGGAGTTGCTAGTTCAGTAGCTCTTAGCATGCTATCCAGCAAGACAGCAGATAGGGCTAAATGTTTGTATTCATATTGTAATTTCAAATTGAGAGAGTGCAATTTGTAAATCACTTGCACAGTTTACTTATAATCTACATTAATCAAAGTCATCTTAAGTTTTAAGCAGGGAAATCCAACTACTATAACATACTGCTTGTGATCTGGCATTCTGGCAAACTACATTCAGCATTCAAAGCCCCAAAAATACATGTGTTGGTGTTCTTGGCAAAAAAAACAAAAACAAATCAAAACATTGGTTAATTTAGAGAAACAATACATTCAAATTATAACTGTAATATTGATTAGGAAAATCAAAATTAGAAATTGTCTCCAAACATTCACCCTTCCTTGCAAACAGATTGAGTGCTACACAAACGAACGAACATAGCTAACTGAATAGGTAACACACCTTCAAGTTCATTCAATTAAAATTTCATTTTAAATTATTCTTCAAGTAGTGTAGATTTCAGACAACTGTCAATTTATCCAGGATAAGACCCCCAGCAAATTCAACAAAAGAAAGGACCATTTGATATAAATAAAATAAAAAATGGAGAATTATGGAATGGGCTAGTCATAACCCAAATTTGAAACCCACTGAAATGTGTGAGATTTGAATAGGGCAAAAAAAGCAAGAAAACCCTCAAACATCTTGCAATTGAAAGACTTTTGCATGTTCAAAAACTTTAGCAAGCCAGTGTCATGTGGACAATTAGGCAAACTGCTTACAAGTAACTATTTCTGCTAAAGGTGAAATTATTAGCTTTATTATATTCGCTTTATATAATAATATTAGCTTTTGAGATATATCAACTGATATATTTAACTGAATTTCAAAAAACAGGATAATCTAGCAAGCTTACTTGATAACTACACAATACAAGCACAAGTTATTGTGAGCTACTCTGTTTTTATTATAACTCATTTTAATATAATCTACATGTGGACATGAATGAATTACAAAATGAATTACCACATGCCTTATATTTTGTATGGTGGCATCCCTCAATATTCTTTTTTATGTGTTTTTTGTGAATATGTTTAAATTATGCCCACATTCATTCTACATTGCAGGGAGCGAGCACCAGAATGCAGCCAAGTGGTTTCACACCAGTATGTACAGAATAACACATCAGCTATCAAGATCTCTAATATGTATATCTAATAATGTTAGATTTTCTTCTAACATTTTCTGTCACTTTGGCTCAAGAAGAGTGTCAGAGACTTTGGCATACCAGTGTAAAGACCTGGATACACATGATGAAACAATCAAGTTCTGAGAGTCTTACACATAATATACATCCAAAAGTCACCATTTCAGTGGCATAAGCATGATGCATGATAATGGTACTAAATTTGCATTGTTCTAAATGTTACTGTTGTAAGATTCTTCTTGAGAAGAATATCTCTGTGTTTTTCAACAAGATTCAAAAAATGCCAGCCTTTTTACATGCTAGCCAATGTCTTTGCATGTCTGGGTTTTTTTTCAAATCAAATTACTAAGCAAAAGATGAATTTACCTTTTAATTAACAAGGTCAATGGGACTATGCATTAAATGTCTTAGAATAAAAGTTGTGCATAGCGGTTAGGATTAACAGGTTTATTTCTTTACAGTCCAGATAAACAGCTGGTGACAAAACTAAAAAGAAGGATGAGAGAACAGATACCTAAGGCTTCTCTTATGGTTCTGTCTAAATCTTCAGTTAGCATTGTAAAGGCCAGCAGACTGAGCACAAGAAACACTCCTGGGAGAGGCTCTGTTACATTTTTCACACTATGCACAGCTATAGCAAATGTGTGGAAAGCACACATTTAAATCAAATAAATTCAGTAAATCACTTTTTTTCATTGTTTTTTCAAGATTGAAGCCTAATTTGATGAGGTTAAATTTGTATTGAGTTCCTGTGTAATTTCCTATTTTATAGAAAAAACTGTATTTTATGTGGTTTTGAACACAAAAAAGCACATGCCATTTTCTATCTTAATATTTAAATTTGTCAAAAAGCTCTAGTCGTATGTAAAAGTGAAAAGCTGTCTGTTTGAAATAAATCAATACTGGCATAGAAAGTGACAACTGATTGTTAACTAAACTAATGATTTTAGTTTTGGAAAATACCTGTTTTGCAACAACTGAAATGTTTGGATTAACCATTTAAATCAGAAATGAATCACACCCCAATTTATACTGATTCTACAGTCTGACATTTATGGGTATAAACTGGGGACAGTTTCCTGCAGAGGAACAGAACAGTTGTAATAGGATCCAGGTTCTTAAGAATCTTAATTTCTAAATTCTGATTCAAAACGTATTTTTCACCCAAAATCACCAGTGGGAGACAATCATTTATAGAACAGCTCTGTAGAAAAAAACAAAAAAGAGGACAGAGAGGTAAAACAGGGAAGAGAAAAAAAGAGTTTCACTGTATATTTGACAGCTTATCTGGGTAGTGTGTTAGCGTTTGGGATACGTGCAGGGGAGCCCCGTGCTGCTGGTGAGCCTCTGTGAGTGGGGGTTCCTGGTCCAGGAGAGACCACTCTGTGTGTAGGGGTGCAGGGTCCTGGGGAATAGGAGTGAGTGGGTGTCCCAGGGCCGGGGGAGTAGGGGTAGGGTGGAATGTCGGGTCCAGGGAAGAAGGCCCTGTGGGTAGGGGAGGTGGAAGGTGAGAGGTGGGGGCTGGTCTGCAGACGCCAGAGCAGCTCCTCGTTATTCCGACTCAAACGCTTCTTCTCATTGGACTCCTTCTCCACGTACTCCTGCAGGTTGGCATTCTCCTCAGACAGCTGCCTGTTAGAGCAAACATATCACACTCTCGCATAGGTCGAAAAGGTTCATGGAATTGAAAAAATTTCAACACTTAAAAACCTAAACAACTGTTTAACAGTGTTTCATTTGACCATGCATGGTTGTTTTTAATTGGTTTGTTTATACTGTAATTGCCGATGACTGTTGTATATTAGGTGCAGCACGGAGATACTTTATGATTGCTGACTTAAGCCCCTTTTCACACAGGTATTTTACCTAAGAATATAACAATAATCAAATAGGAAGGAGTTCCCAAGCCGAGTCAGAATCCCAGTAAAGCTGACCTTGCAGTTAACCAGCACATGAAGCATAGTCCAATTCCTGTGAAATTACTGGGAGGGCTCATGTGTGAACCAAAGCAGATATTCTGTAAATGATATGGGTGCATGCAGGGCTATGCAAAAGCGATACAGTGTGGGCAGCACAGCAGAACATTTGAGTTTTTGACTTTTCAGCATTTTTACAAAAAAAAACCTTGCAGGATTGTATTTTTACACATTTCAAAAATGAAGAAGCTGTTGCCTCTTTATGCTAAGGACTTCACATCATGTTTTAGGAGATTCTCATGGGCTGCATGAACGCATGCATACTTATACAATACTGTTGAAGGGTTGTGTGTATGAATGACAAAAATGACAAGGATTTTAATGTTAGGCCCTGTTAATATTAGTTAAGTTTTGGTTTAAGAATAAGTTTTATAAAGGTTGATTAAAACTGGCCAGCCACACCTCTTTACATTACAGAGTCTTCCTATATAAAATTAATCCCTCTTCTGTGTTACAGATCATTAAATTTGGCTGCACAAATGACAAGAACCCACTGCATTAATTAAAATGATCATATTATTGTTTATTGTTTGAGACCTAAGTGGTAAAGGTTACCTGGATAGGGCAAGGTTACGGTCTATGCGAGCCTTCAGGTCCTCGTTTTGCTGCTGTAGCACCTGCACCTTCTCCTCCAGGTACACATTCTTTTGGGCCTGCTCAAAAATTAGGTGACCACAGGGCTCCCCATTAAATTCTTAAACATTTAACACACCTCTCTTGCTCAACCCAACCCAGATGGCCTACACTTTCACTGACTAAGAGAAGACTGAAATATGATCCATTAATATTCTAAATTCATAATATTCTAAAAACAGACCTACTGTACATAGTTACCTATAGTTTATACAGAATATTACACATTTCATTTAATTGTCAGAAGTTTTTTTATCTAGACTTATCTATCTACTATTTATCTAGTCATAAAAATAAAAACACTAATAAAAAATGTCTTCCCTTTCTATCAGAGTCAGCATTCACGTTTTACCCACAGTAGCTCCACTGTGGGATCTGCCTTTACTCCCCACATGGATCAGATGCCCATTATCCTGTTGCTGATTCACCAGTTTCCCTTTCTTGGACCACTTTTGGTGGGTACTAACTAGTGCATACCTTGAACACTCCACAAGACCTTTCAGAGATGCTTTGACTCAATTGTCCAGCCATCAAAACCTTACTGTTCACTTGCTACCTAATATATCCCACCCCTCTGACAGAGGTCATTGTAATAAAACAACTATATAGTCAATGTTACTCACTCTACCTGTCAGTGGTGTTAATGTTATAGCTGATTGGTGTATATATAAATAGTTGTTCTCAAATTAGTTTGACATGCAATTAGAAGACAATACGTGTCCAAAGCAGCTACAGTGGGTACGGAAAGTATTCAGACCCCTTTCAATTTTTCACTTTTTTTGTCATATTACAGCCATTTGCTAAAATCCCTCATTAATGTACACACCGCACCCCATATTGACAGACAAAAAAAGAGATTTTTTTAAAATTGTTGCAGATTTATTAAAAAGAAAAACTGAAATATCACATGGTCCTAAGTATTCAGGCCCTTTGCTGTGACACTCATATTTAACTCAGATGCTTCCATTTCTTCTGATTATCCTTGAGATCACCTTCATTTGAGTCCAGCTGTGTTTGATTATACTGATTGGACTTGATTAGGAAAGCCACACACC
>JBBPDA010000037.1:5907439-5923438 GCA_037974385.1 Arnoldichthys spilopterus
CACACACACACACACACACACACACACACACACACACACACACACACACACATACACACACACACACACACACACAGACTCCATGATGGCAATCTAAGCACACACCTCTCATGGTCCTGGCATGCTCCTCCTGCAAGGTTGCCATGGTGATGTTATGCATTGTTCTCAGGTCTTCCAAAGCAGACTCATGTTGAGCTGTTAACTCCTCAATCTGCGCATAGAAAGAGATGTTTACCTTTTAGTTGAATGCAATCAACGTCCCATGAAGCTTAAAAGACTGCAGAATGTTTTTAGTGAACTTTGTCTATGTAGATATTGAAAAAGTTCTGATTTGCACCTGCACCTTCTCCTCCAGGTACACATTCTTTGGGCCTGTTCAAAAATGAGTTGGCCATAGGGTACCCCATTAAATTCTTAAATTTTACACAGCTCTCCTGTTTAATACAACACAATTAGTTGACTAAGAGAACACAGCACTAAAATATGCTTCATCAATATTCTAAACTTATGCAGGTATATGCTCAATATAAGCTTATATAGTACATTATACTTACTTCACTGGAACTGGTAAGAACAGAAAACAGACCTACTGTACATAGTTAGCTACAGTTTATGCAAAATATTAAAAATCTCATTCTTGTTCATTTTAATTGTCATAACTTTGTTTTAAGTCTAAAACCTACTGTTGTTCAATTCCAGGTTCATGTAAATAAAAAACAGAATTTTAGCACTGTTCTTGTTCATTTTAATTGACTTTTGGACTCCAATGTATATCTGTGTATATCTTAAACAGTGCCTATTTGTATATTGAGGTTTAAAAATCACACATGGACAAACAAACACACCTGCTCCTGCTGCTGGGTTCGCAGTTCCTCCACCTGTGATTGGTGCTCAGCTCTAAGGTGGTCCATGTCGGAGGCATAACAAGTCCTGAGCTCCTCCTCCAGAGCTGCTAGCTCACACTCCTGCTGCTCTTGGAGCTCCTTTAGCTTCTGCTCGAAACTCTTTTCCAGCTCAGCCTTCTGCTGCTGTAACTGCTTCCAGCGTGCAGCTGTGCAGTCTGACCAATAATAATACAGTTATTTTCAATATTTTAAGCTTGGGCCAGAGTTGATTTGACATTTGATTAGAGAAAATTACTCTACCCTCACACCTCATATAACAAACATATGCTTATGAAATATATATGTTAATATATTCACATTCTTACATTCATTTAAAAAAAATTATTTTAGTAACAAAATATAGTGTAATGAAAAGAAAACAAACAAACAAAAAAACTGGATTGAAATGTACCAAGCCTCTTTAATTGTACAGTTTTGGCTGCAGTATAAATATTATTTCAAGCTAAACAATGTCACTTACAAGGAGATTTTGTAACTAAAATGAAAAGTGCTACATAAATAAAGATTATTATTATTACTATTATTTTTTTTATCATCATCATCAATGAGCTCTACCGATTACACAAATTAATAGAACTGCAGAGAACTTACCCACTTCCTCTCGAATCCGACTGAGCTCCAGAGACAAGTCTTTCTTCTTCTGCTCACCATTTTCACTCTGAAACACACAAACACAAGTGTGTTTGCCTCCTTATACAAGACACCACCCAGACCAAGTGTCCATCTGATTATTACCGTGGTAATGTCCGCGGAGTGCGTACCACCACAACATGGGCAACAGTGGCATTGACCCATTCTCCACAGAGAGCAAAAATGTCTACTTGTTTCTGTTTTACAGAGAGGCTAAATAAGGCAAAGGGAACAGTGGTGTAGAAGGGGAGAGTGAGACTGAAAAAAACAGACAGATGGGTAGATAAGGTGACAAAAAGCGGCAAAAAACAGTGATTCATATGGCAGATTGAAAATCAAATGCTGTCAGGGCCATAATAATAGAAAAGCATTGCCTAAGATTTTACAACCCGTCAATCAAAATACTTTCGAAAACAGTCATATAAGCTTTATAGTTGCTTATGAGAATCATATGGTGCATATGGTAGTGTCTGCAACAGCTGGGCAAACAGGGTTTTCCAGAAGAACTACACAGACACCTTTTGTGTCTGGAGTTAACTTTTACGCCATTATTTATTGTATGTAGGTCAGGACAGGGACATCAAAAACAACCAAAAATCTATAAATAGATAAGAGAAAAGCATTAATCATATCGCTAGACAAAACCAAAGAAATTTATTTATTTATTTATAACTTTTTTCACCATCTGAATAATCTGTTCATGCTAATTTCTCTGCCCTGCAGTATGTGTGCTGCATATTCTCTGATAATTCACAGTTTATGAGCCAGCTTTAATCAAACAGAATATTTTGGGGGGATATTGTTTTTTTAAAGTGAAGTTGTAAAAGCAATAAACTAATAATTTGTACAACAGCACTTTAATACAACCACAAAGAAGTGAAACACAACAGTGCTTTTTTTATTCAAATGTATTATTTTTGTAATTAATCTGTGTAACTATATATAACTAGCATGATATGCTGTAATATATATTGTCACCTAAAATGTTTATAACCACTCGACACAAATCCTTTAAGCTGCACTTCTACTTGTGAACACCAGAGAGCACTGTGGCTCTTAAAAGCTGCAGCTGTTTCAGTTAGCCCAAGTACAGCTCCAGTAGTCCAAGCTTGGCCTCAAAAAATGCAGAGTTGAATGAGTTTTCTCAAATCTAAATTGAATATTCATGAATCCAGATATTCTCAGTCCCAACTACATTCCTAGGATGATTATTTCATTAACGGATCACCTGAATCCTTCACCAAAGGATCGCCTAGATGAATGATGCAGTTTGTTTTCAGCGTTAATACTGCAAATGCCTGCCTAAGAGATTAATTCCATTGGCTTTAAAGTGGATATACTGCTTTGCTTCTCTCTAATTTAATGTGAGAGAGAATGTTTCTTACTAATACAACCCATAGCCTGTGTGTTATGTTGTAACTTCCATAAGGAGCTGATACTGTTTATGAAGCAGCTTCTTATGCATGGTCATTGTTTTCATGTCTGCTGATAAAGCAGCTTAAATGTTCTGGAGCTGAAGAGAACAGCAACAGTCAGCATAATCTGACAATAGAGTATTATGAAACTTTTGTGATTAGTGATGCAAATTAAAAAAATAATAATTTTGCAGGATAGATGAGACATTTGGCATGTTTCTGTGGGCATGACTAAGACATCATGGGTACCAGAATATCTGTGGGCACATACTTGCAGATGTCAGACATGCTATAGCTGAAGGTCTAATATAGCACACTGACAGTAGCACCCATCTGCACTTGGAGTACCTTCAGACAGAAGTGCTGGGTGCAGATTGCAAAAGCATCCAGGCCCAGCATGCTCCTCCTCAGCTCATCCCGTAGAGCCTGCAGCTGCCCGGCCTGCTCTTCACAGTGAGCCTGGAGCCTTAGGACCTCTTCCTCTCTTCTTTCCTGCTCCTCTCTCTCCTTCTCCTTCCTCTGCGCTTCCTCTTTCTTCTTCTCCAAGCTTGGGGAGCTGCTGCGTCCCAAAACTGGCACGCCTGCCCCCCCAGGGACCCGTGTTGATGCAGCTGCTGCCCTCTGTCTCTGTAGGACTAGAGACAAAAGCTCATCATTGTTAATGTTAAAGGGCCCATACCACTAAAAGCTTTTTTTAAATATTTTTTTTTCACATACTAAGTAAATTTCCATATAGTTCATATATGGCAACCAAGCTACAAAAACATGTCACAATCATGAAGAACTTATTTGGAAATGCATACTAAATCTATAGCTGTTTAACCCACCCAGTCAGAATGAAGTGATAAGGTGTGTTGGGACTGTACATTTCAGCCTGGATTGATTTTTAAATAAGGCACAGAAAAACCAAACATTTACTTATATCATTATTAAATGTACTGTAAAAACTCAGCCTATAAATTCCAAGGGAAAAAGCAAGAGGCGGCAAGTGGTTTTGTTGTTTTTCAGTTACTTTATTTTTATTATTTACATTTATTCATTTGGCTGACGCTTTTATCCAAAGCGACTTTCAAGCCATGGAGCAGAGTAGTGGGACGGTACCTTGCTCAAGGGTACCTCTGTAGTGCCTGAGCCGGGACTTGAACCTGCGACCTTCAGGTCCCCAGCACAATGTCCTAACCACTAGGCCACCACTGCCCATTATTATACTTTTTTGGTATGTAAAACCACACAAACATTACAAGCGCACCTTAGAGATAAAAAAAATAATATATAAATATAAGTAAAAAAAGAGAATATAAGCCCTGTAAAACTTTCCCTGAGCACCTGATGGGTTTAGATTAACACATTTTCTTTGAATTACATGGGATGACAGAAAGGTTTTAAGCTTGTAAAAATGAACCTTAGAGGAAAGGCATGTCTGTGTATGTTAATGACACACAGCAGCTAATCACTCATAATGGCGCCTGTTAACTCAAGGCACTCAGATTAAGCATGCCGGCAATTTGTTTGTAAAAGACGAGTCACAAATAGGCCACTTAGAGATTGTTCTGGAGAAAAGCTCATTAGTGAGGCAGCCAGGGACATGTCTGATGTTGAAGTTACCCCTCTGTGTCCTGCTTCAGCAGAGAATATGCACAACCCTGCAGCAACAGGCAAATGTGTATCAGGACCCCACTAATCCTAAATGCCAAGTGACTGCAGATCCACTATAGATTACATGCTACATTAAATTCTTTAACTAAAAAAGTGAGGAAAATAGGGTTGTTCATGATATGGGCCCCTTAAAGTCATCAGCTCTCCAAAACCATACAGTCTTTGTCAAGTGCTGGAGCTGTGATTATTTGCATATTGTTCTTTACTTGTTTTCTGCTTACACACTACTCTGACTGTGGACAGACATTATATGTGTTATGTTTATAGAGATACTTAAATTAAAGCTCAATATTAAGTAGTGACTCACTGGAGCAGACAAATGTAAATTTCACATTCTGAATTTCACATTATTTTGAGACGCTGCAACAGGCGTAGTGAGAGTGTATTTGTGGACAAAGCATGCATAGGCCAGTTGTTTGCGATAGGCTGGAGGGCTGCACTGATTTTAACATTCTTACCTACACTCACGAGTCCTTCATGCTGGCCAGCGGCCACTACTCACTTCTACTTCAGCTATGACTTGACTTCCACATTCATTCGCTTAACAGCTATAACCAGCACTGACCGCCAGTTTCATATATTTATTAGCGTCACACTGATTGATAAACAAGTGTATTAAACTAACACAAATTACAGTAAGAATAATAAATCACAGTCACTTAAAGCCAAGGGCTGCAATGTTTTCGACTCTAATGTACACACGTGTGTTTCCCCACATATGCAATACATAGAGTAGTCTGCCTAGCACTCCTGGAGTCATCTCTATGACAACAGAGGGGAAAAAAGAAGGGTTTAGGTTGTCTGAAGCAATAATGCAGGTTTAAAGGAAGGGTAGTTTTCTCACCACTTAACAGCGACAATGTTGTGACAGATCATATAAAGAAGCTTGACTTTGCTCTTAAAAGGAAGAGGGAGAGAGATGCTTCTCATTGGTTCATCTACAGGTCAGGTGGATGAGCACAGTTCATCTAAAGGTCAGATGGATGAACAAGTCCCAACAGAGGTTTATACAATAAGTTGTTTTATTATCGACCTGAACTGTTCAATAATTTTAGCTCTAAAGAATAACTACTGAAATAAAGCATATTATAAATGGCAGAGTTTATTAGTAGCTCTATTTCTAGATATAATAAGTATGAAAAAAGACCTGGGGGAGGGTTGGTTCAGACATGAGGGACTGTGGGTTGAATACAGAGATCCATTAAGATCAACTTGACAGCTGACTTGAAGCCCTGTGTGGTTAAACTGTGTGAACAGAATGACTATGTAGCTCCTTGGCTGCCTCCACACCTCACTTTCTCTTGGTCTTCCTCTCTCTGTGTCTTTGTCTGTCTGTCTGTTTATTTAAGGCCAAGGATGTAAACTCAGGTCTAAATCTGTGAAGGCAGTAGTAAAGATATTATTTATAACTCTGGCGCTGTCTGTTTCTGAATGTGACGAAGTCTGGGGATGTGGGACAGATGTTTGACCTGGGTTCTCACCTGGTGACTGGGGTTTGGGTGACACAACAGCCAGCCGTTTTGGGGATGACAGTGCGGACCGAGAACCATCAGATGACTTCTGGAACTCCTTGCGAGAGCCTGGTAACATGAACATAGATACAGTATTAAGAAGGGTGCAGGTCATGAGTTTTCATGTTAGTTTCTTTACGGTCAAATAAGCCAGCATCCATTTTCATTAGTTCAAGGATTATATTTAATTAGAAACTTTTCTTCTTCAATAGCTTTAGCTAGCAGCTTGCAGGTTAATGCAGATACTTTGAAGGATACATTAACACAGTGATATGAAAGGCTGGTGGGTAGGCATAGCACTTCCATGGACGAGCACACACAGAATGCCAATGAAGCATAAATGTGCTTGGCTGGCTTGCATTATTTACATCATAAAATCATAACAGGGAAGCAAATCAGTCCAGCATGTTAGGAGCTTTTGATACACCTCTAGTATAAAATACTTTTTCAGGTGGCTTTCATTTTACATATTGCATGACAGGCAATGTAATTGTTACCAGAATGTGGTTTTAGCTTAGTCTGAATCTGTCATTTAAGAGATTATGTGTTTTTACATGTTATGTAACATTGTGGCGACTTGTACCTTTTTAAAAAAACTGCATAATGCTGTTGGGATACAAAAAAATATGATATTTGAATTTTAAAACAGTATTAACATGAGGGGCACAAGTGTCAATATTTTTACATTTAATTTTCAAAAATTTAAGTATTTTAATGTGTATTAACCCCACTTCATATGCTAAACGTTTACCAAAATGCATTTCTCTGTTAATCAATGAGACCGATATGTGACTTTCTGGCAAGACCTCGGTTGTTTTCTGGCAAGAGACCGAGCCATTAAAAATGAAAGCATCTGCTATATGTAAATGAAATGACAAAGTTGTTTCTAATGTGGATCTGTCTACTACATAGATCTGTTTTGACTCAGTGAGAAGACTGAAGTGAGATTATAAACTTTATATAGTTTATATATATATATATATTTTTTTTAGATAAAACTGTCCTTTAGGTGAATAGTTTGAGGTAAGAAGTAATAAATCACAAAAATGTTATAATGAAATATACTGCATTATTAAAATCTATAACTACTGCGGGGTCTGCAACAACACCCTGGAAATAATCTCATGTTATATCAAGCTATCATGTCCTGTGAGAAAAAAAGTAACAGTTTTTCTTAGAAATTCAAGGAAGCACACACTTTTTACTTGAGGAAACATCAAAGCCAAAGTCAGTAAGTAGTGGCCTATGGGAATCATTTAAATACAGATGTTCCAGAGGACTTGTGAGACATGCTTAAAGATTTTTTCCATTTTCTGGTATGATGGCGAGTTTATGCCCAATCTCTGTATCTTATCCCAAAAAAAGACTCAGAATCTCTCTCTCTCTCTCTTTTTCGCTTTCTCTACATTTCTCTCTCCACTTTGCAGAGGTGCCCCTAGCTCAGCAGTCTGTAAATCAATTTCAATAAGGTGCAGTCAGGCACTAAATGAGGGCGGTGGCATGGTCCTTTCACTTCTCAGCAGGACTGGAATGGCATGCTGTGACGCTGACACACACAGCTACACTCTATTGCATCACTCAGTCCATGCTCGTTACACTGATCGCAGAGTGCACCTCACCTGCAGTGTGTCCCTCAGGCAAGGCAACTGAATTAGACACTAGTCACTAAAGGCAATAAATCGATTAATGTCATGTGTCCTGCATTTTGAGAAATTGTGAACATCGGGGTTATAAATCTCTGAACTCACAAACATTCAGGAAATAACTCAGGAAATCATGAAATGTTCATAAAATATACACTATCATTGTTTTGATATGACTGAGCTAAAAAACAAATAAACAGAATATGTATTTTAGGACTTTCAAATTAGAATTTTAGGCAAAAATGAAAGCACTTTATTTCCAGTCCCATTAAAAATGCTAATTTCAGAGTTTCCTGACTTTCATTAGAACTGATTCAACCAATCAGCTAATTAACAAGCTCTCCTTGAGCATAACTGTTATGTTAAAGCAGGAAAAAAAGGAAAACTGGGGGTACTCTATGACTGGGAACCTGTGTTTTGTTAAATATTATAAGCAATCAGACTAATATTCCAAAATGGATACATTTGAACAATCACCTTCAGTAATTATATAGTTTATCACAGTCAAATAAAGGTTGATGCCACTAATTAATACCCATAACTAATTTTTAATGTTTCTATCATACAAGAGAGAGATAAGCATCTTTTCAGGGTCTCTGTTTATTAGCTTGCATCCAACATACACATACAGACACACCCACAGACATTTTGGGGTCCCAAAGCTCCTCATTACTGTTAGCACATCTCTTCATGTAGCGGACAACCACACACAGACCCCCAAGAGATAACCTAAGACCCTCAGGCACAATCCTATTTGCACTAGCACTTAGCTTCTGAAATGCCCCAACACCAGCACCCCCTCAGTATTTGCAGCACTTTCAATACCCTGATCTATGGAAATAAACCCTGATCTATGGAAATCCCCTCAAAATATCAAAACATCCAATACTTAGTAGCTTAGTGTGTGTGTGTGTGTATGTAGTCTGCAAAAGATATGTTGCTAAGTGTAAGCCACATATCAAAGATTCAAAGTATAAGATTATTTTTGAATAGTAATATATTTCAGATCATAAAATTACATATAATAAATTGTTTTTTGTGACATTACAAAAACATTACATTAAAAACTGGCTTTTCTTAGCTAAATTTCCATATAAATTAGATTCAAAATGATTTGAAATGAACAATTTTTACATAGTACATAAAGCTTTATTTTCCTATGAACCAACTCTAGAAGTTGAAGGTTGAAAGCTTGTTTGTTATTGAAAGCAAATGCAAAACATCACTATCTTTTTTATTATTAGGCTCCTTGCTTATCTACATGTGCAAGAAATGGGCCCTTTTAAAGGTTCCATAGAGTTATAGCCTCACCCACCACCTCTGGTTCCAGCTAGGAACTAAAACCAAAAGCTGTCACTCCCTGCTGGGTTAGCAGCCCTAACAGTCTACAACCAAACTCTGGTGCTCCTGTGTGGTTAATGCAGACACAGGAAGCACTGTTTAAAGAATAATGGCCTCAACAGTGAGACTGGCACAGGCCTGATAACACAAGAGGACCATAGCTAATGTCACATTTCACCTGCTGTTTCTATTATTGGTCCATTTATTATTGTTGATACTAAAGACTACGTCTGGACAAAATATAATTCACAATTTTTTTTATCTAAATAACAGCCAGTGTAACAATAATGTGACAGAATTCTGTATAATGGAAACATATCCCTGGGAACCCTAGTCTACATCTTACCTCCTATAAAGTATAGCTCTAAACCTTACTTAACAAATCAATCTCACATACCTGTAGTTGTAACTAGGCAGTGGTGGCCTAGTGGTTAGGGCCTGGTCCTTGTGAACAGAAGGCTGCAGGTTCAAGTCCCAGCCCGGGCACCACTGAGGTACCCTTCAGCAAGGTTCTGTCCTGCTACACTATTGATAGCTGTTGGTAGCTGCCCGCTGCTCTATGTTTGCATGTCTGATGGGTTAAATGTAGAGGTCACATTTTGCTGTTGCACTTGAGTGTGTTCACAATAACAAATAGTCACTTTCAGTATACTCAATTTGCATCTTTGGCATCTTTCAGGTGTTTGTATTCAATATAATTCAAAAAAAGCTTTTGCCTTGTACCTCTGCCATCAGATTAACTAAGATTTTTAGATTCTGCTTGATCTGCGAGTGTGACACGGTGTGACTTTGTGAGGGGGTGCTACCGAGGCATAACAGGTGAAAGGGGAGTAGTAAGAATTCTGTGCTGTGAAAACAACTCACATCTTTTCCCGAAGATAACAGTGCCAAGATCAAATGGACAATGCAACTAACTGACCAATAACTGAAACTGGGGGAAACTACATTATATAGCTACTGAGAAAAAGGGGTTAAGAAAATCAATGGCATAATGAGTTCCACCAAATATCATGGGATTTTAGCCAAAAAATCTATCTGCATCTGCCCGAAAGCTGAAACCTGGCCATGTGTGGACCTTCAAATAAGAAAATGACCCCAAACACACATTAAAATACAAACAGAAACTGGTGTTGCAACACAAAATCAAGGTTTAACAATGATTCCCTCAGTGTCTAGACTTGAACCTGTGATGCGTGTAGAAGTAAACAGTCTGCAAGCGAAGACCCAAGAATATCAAGAAACAGAAAATATTCTGCATGGAGGAGTGATACAAGATGCTTTAACAAGTGTTATCCAGTCTCATTAGGTATTACAGAAAGTAGATAAGTGTTATTTTTGCCAGAAGAGATGTCTTTGAATATAATTATTAATAGGGGGCATGTATGGTTTCTTATATTCATTTTAGCTTGTTTTCATGAAGGGTGCCAATAACTTTTGAGTTGCCTGTACCTGCCTGTGCTCACATTTTTACTTCTTTGATTAAGTGAAGGTGTGTTGGTGAACTAGGATTATGGTTGGATCAAAACAGTGTAGGGTGGGTAAATTTTCAGAGAAGGTTTTTTTTTTAATGATTTTTAAAACCTTTTAGTAGATTATTTTAAGCCTTTATGTGACTTTTTTTTTAAAAAATGGACAGAGAAAATGGAAAGCATAACAATTCGTCTCTTTTTGGAAAATGTTTTGAAGGTTCCTTAAAAAAGACTTGAAATAATTTACTGATAATTGTGTCCATTTCTCTTCCCTGTGTGGGTGTGAACCCCAGCAGACTGAATATTCATTGTCATCTTGTAACTGTATATACTGTACCCTGTATGTTTTATGCATATATGCCCTAATAGAAGAAGATTTTTCTAACTGTTTTACAACACATAAACCATAACTATTTAAAAAGCGAAGTTATCAATATGAAGCTGGTCTGCTGTGCAAATTCCTTATGATTAAATGGAAAATAACTTACTGAAATACTCTGTGCTTCATGTAGTTTTATCAGTTTCATTCTTATTGGACACTTGCTTATTGTTTTTACAGGTCTTTCACTTGATAGATGTGAGGAACAGTCACTGAGATTTCTTTGATACATCTTGTAGCTTTGAACTGAGATATCTGCTGAGAAAGTGTAGGCTTTGTTGTGGACAGGTGCATTCCCAGTCTAAAAATTGTCTGCTCCTACAGTTCACAGGAAAAAAGGTGTGTGGTTGGTAATTTTGCAAGTCAATCAAATGGCCACCAGAAATCAGGCAAAAATCTTGCCTAATAGGCCTAGTACTGGACAAATTCTAATATAATACTCTCTGCCCTGTTGTCACTGATCTGGCATTACCCTATCGACAGGGATATGTGTTGCACTGAGGACACTGGTGGCATAGGTCATTGGGGTCTATCTGATTATTCATGCCTGACATTCCTGCTCTTATTCTTCTGTGTGGTGATGTGACCAACCATCAAAAATTCCTCTCATGAGTATGAGGAGCTTCTTTCTGAGCACCTGCAGCTTTAGTTCAACTTTAGTTCACCTCTTCAGAACACAGAAACCTTGTGGAAATGTATTAAAATGCCAGCGTTTGCACTTTTAACAAGTATTCTATGCAGTGGTGGAGAGACTGGCTTCAAATACGCTGACAAGCAATATTGATTTTAGCATAGATCTAACAAGTGTCTGCCTGGAGGGGACGTTTGCTTACGTTGTGAATAGCTGGGCCGGTTGTGTTTGGCTTTAGCTTTCCGTCAGGGGCTTGTCATGGAAACTAACAGACTGATGTGCATAGCTAGAGGTGGTAGGGCTGTATTCTGTGTGTGAGCACTGCACTGCTATTGATGCCACATTGTTGTTCTAATGGGCTGATCTCATATGTTCCACCTGACTTTGTGTGAGAGTTCTGAACTGCCAAGGCATGTGAACAAATTAAAAGTCAAAACAGTGCTTTAATTTGTCTCAGCAGGAATTTACTAGTGCGTGCTGTCTACACTGTACAATAAGGTACATCACAGTATGCAGTAGAGCAGCTCAAAATGAATAAAAAATACTACTGCGAAAATATTGCTACGTATTGCAGTATAATATGTAATTAAAAAAAAGCTAATTTTAAACCAATAACGGCATATGATTAAAGATGGCCTGCGTGACTTTTACCAAAATCATTTATTTTTGTTGAAACTCCCATAGACTCTCTTCTGCAACTGTAACTGGTCAGGATACAGCAAAAAACTGTCATTAGTATATGACTTTCTGTTTCTTCTGTGAATCCAGTACAGCAAAGGTCTGATTAATTAATAACAATTAAGAAATGATATTGTGCAGCTATAGTAAATAGCATGCATAGTACGTAATTTGTAATATTTGTAATAAATTGTAATAATGCATTACTAGTTAATTGAAAATCCTGTTAACCATTTTAAGTGGCTGTATTCATATACCAAAACCACTATACAGGTACAAGTTCCATTTATTACAGGTAGACAACTTAATAAAATTTGATTTTACATTTTAATGGGAAAGTTTTGCTTGTATCTGCGAGCACACATGCACAATATGTCATACTTCACTCAAAAACTTGCTAAAAAACTATGCTGCTAAATCAGGGTGTGGTACAGCTTTGTCAATAGCTAGCTGGTGTTAAGATAAGATAAGATAAGATAAGATAAGATAAGATAAGATAAGATAAGATAAGATAAGATAAGAGAACCTTTATTAGTCCCACAAGTGGGGAATTTGCAATATGTAATATTGCAATATGTTACATGGAAACTAAAACAAACAACTGATTTCCCAGGGATATTCTGATTAATATAACATGTTTTCAAAAATATTTTGCTGTCTGTTGATAAATTTTAAGGTTTTTTGAACTTTTTTTTAGCATGAAGGATTAATTCTGTCTGGAGTTAATTTTTCCATTTTTGCAGTTTATTTAATGTTCATTATTTTTGAACACTCAAATTTCAAAATTAGCCAGATCGCACATTCATACCTGCAGGAGACCCTGGTGGTGGGGGCAGCAGTTGGCGGCGGGTGGGGACAGGTGTGCAGGGGGGTTGTGGACTGCTGCGGCAGGGCACCCTGAGCCCGTCTGTGCAGGATTCTGTGATGACCCTGTGGAAAGGGGGGTCATCACTCACACTGCCAGGACCTATCAGTAAACACACAAAAAATGGAAAAGACATATATAGGCATAATGTTACTGATCTTTTGATCTTTAAAGTTACTGATCTGTATATGTATAAAATGTATATTATTAAACAAATGTTTTCAAGCTGCAAGAACACATGGCTTAAGTTTACATAAAAGATCACTTAAAAGGCTGCTGAGGAAAAATGTTTTACGCAAGAGTCTTTAACCACCAACTTTGATTGGACCAGTCTGATCTTCAAGAAACTGGAGTGTCAGCCAAGCAGGAGCATGTCTGTTCAACTGTTTAAAGACCATTTGATTTAACAAGTCAAATTAAGTCAAGTAGGCTTTTATTGTCATTTCAACCATACATTTCACACAGTACACAGTGAAATGAAACAACGTTTCTCCAGAACCACAGTGGTACATGAAAAATAGGACCATAAAAACTACACAACTGACAACATAAAGTGCATTGTGTGCAAATATGTGCAAACATTGCAGGACAGTGCAAAGACAGACAGGTACAAACAAGACAGCAGCAGCAACCAGTGCACAGTTATGGGTCTACCAGACGCAGAGTAGCAGGATGTGCAAAAAATGCAATAATGTGATGTAAATAGCAGAGTTGGTGTGCTCTTGCTTGGTTAGATTGTGGATAGGATTAAGCATTCCTTGACTAAATAAATGACTATAAAACAACAATCTGGTCACACATCATCAAGCTTTCCTTCCTTGCTCTCAACAGCAGACACACAATCACCAGGTTCAAGGGAACTTGTGCAACTAACATGTAACCTCATTATTCCCTTTCTTCAAACCAACTGTTAAATAATCTCAGACATGCAAGTTTGTGATCATTCTGGATTGCAGTTTACTGGAAGCTAATTGGTGCTATTAGATATAGAATTGCTGTAGCTCCACAGTGCAAAACTAAAGAAGCAACCATGTCTGGACTGTACTGGATTAAAGAAAAATTTTGTAAATTCGATTTTACACTGAAATCAGGAGCTCTTCAAATTCAGACTGGGTCATACACAGTGAGAAAGCTTAGAAGATGGGGAAGTTGTTTAAAGTTTTGGCCGACTCAGAGATATAGATCCAGCACAGCGGGGTGCACGACAAAGCCCCTCCAGCTCCAGCTCACAGTTGTGCAAAACAAAATAAACCCCATTCCTAATTGGCTGGAAGAACGCAAAACTCACTTCTTATTGGTGAACCGATGAAAAGCTTCCGTAAGAGCCAGTTAGTGCAAGGAAGACCTCCTGGAGCGAGCATTGTGTGGAACTGGGTTAGCAGCTTAGAGACCTAACGCCACACATTTCCCCACTTAAACAGTTCTCATGCTTCTCCACGATGATCTACCTATACAGCAAAGTTGTTTACATTATTGCTATTTTGACGTTCACACACAACAAAATACCCTATGGATTTTTACCCTTGTAGAACGGCAGAAAGGGCATTTGACACATTTCTGCAAATTTTTCTGTCTGCAGACCTCTGCACCACATCTTGAAAATGTGAAAAAATATAATGACATCACATCACTGTATATAAAGAAGAATGTCATCTTACTCTTTACTATTACATGAATGTGTTTTTAATATTAGAATGCTTTTCTATTAGCAGGAGTAAACATTATTAGCTACAACCAAATGTGAAAATGTGTTCTCCACCAAGGAAGGGCCATGGTAGGGTGGGCCAGAAGAAGCAAAAGAGGGCCTTCACTATAATATTTCAGATGCAAATTTCAGTTGCAGCTAAGCTTAGGTGATTATGTAAATGTTGTGATAAACGGTAAGCATGATCCAACTTCAGTCACAAAGCATCTCATTACAGTAAATGTTACAGAGCTTTGCCCTACAGCATGAAATATAGTTATAATATAATTACCATCTTCGCTAACTTATATAATGACTTAATAATTGATAAAGTGCCTGGTTTTAAATGGATGTTAACAGTGTTACATGTCAGAAAACCATCATTAACCACTAATCAGCAATAATTTAAATAATTTCAATATTTTATAATGTCAAGGCTTGTTACCTACTAATTTTGCCAATATTTATTTAGTTAAAGAGTTTCAGTCTTATGATTTGTTCCACATTACATTAGGAAATATTAAACTTACATGAATAAAGTTAAGGGACCCATGATTTCTGAACACCAGTAAGTCATGCTTTTTTGAAAGGGACTGCATCGTTTTGTTTTCCTCTTTAAAAATAACACAAAAAAGAACTTTTCACAATACTGTAAAATATTTAAACATATTTACAGAAACAATGCTTACTAATATATATATATATATATATATATATACACACAGTGGTGTGAAAAACTATGTGTATATATTTCTTATTCTTTTTGCATGGTTGTCATACAAAATGTTTCTGGTTACATTAACACAAAAAAACACAAAATGCAGTTTTTAAATGATGTTTTTTATTATTTAGGGAGAATAAAATCCAAACCTATATGGCCCCGTGTGAAAATGTAATTGCCACCTGAACCTAATAACTGCTTGGTCCACCCTTAGCAGCAATAACTGCAATCAAGCGTTTGCGATAATTTGCAACGAGTCTTTTACAGCACTCTAGAGGAATTTTGGCCCACTCATTTTTGCAGAATTATTGTAATTCAGCTTTATTTAAGGGTTTAAGGTCATGCCACAGCATCTCAATAGGATTCAGGTCAGGACTTTGACTAGGCCACTCCAAAGTACATTTACATTTACATTTAATCATTTGGCTGACGCTTTTATCCAAAGCGACTTCCAGGACAGAGGCAACAATC
>JBBPDA010000037.1:5930479-5943380 GCA_037974385.1 Arnoldichthys spilopterus
GAGGGAGGGGGAGAGAGAGAGAGAGAGAGAGAGAGAGAGAGAGAGAATGCTAAGAAGGCACAATGTACCATTATATTTTTATGGACATATACACAGCAAACATAACCTATATTGTTTCCATTTGTTTCTGTTTACCTTGTGTTACATTAAAGTCATCTTGCTGAAATTGTTTTTCTTTTGTTTAATTATTTTACGTAAAAAGACAAACGATCCAAAAGTAATGTAAAGTAACCGGAATGCTCAGAATACAAATGATATTTTTTAACAGAGAGATCAGTAAACTGAACCCAAAGACATTCTCAAATACTTCTCCCAATCCTGAATATGATGCTTCTACCACCAATTAAAGCTCTAATGAAAAATACTAAAGTTGGCCCACGCTAATGCAGTGATCACAATCAACTGAATGTGTGTGTAATGCAGGAAGAACCATCTGTTCTCACCACTGAGCATGACTCACAGGATGATGTGAGTGATGGCATCTGTGCTCTCTCGCTGCACCCTGCACACACTCTCTTCACTCTATTAACACACACTCTCACACAAACTACCCTTTCACATTAGATTTTTCTCTTCACTTTCCAACACTTCTCACATCCTCCCAGCTTTCAGCTATCTCTTTTTCTCATTTATACCCCTTTCTACAATTTTATACCTCTTTTATCTGGTTTCTCCTTCCTCTACTTCTTGGAATTCTCGAAGCGGCATGTAATTTAACATGCAAGGCTAAAAGTGAATGTGTGTTCACTCAAGGCTTTGAAATGAAGCAGGCAGTTCAAGTTTGGGGTAAGACATCATTCACACTATGTGTGGAAATGAGGTTCTGAACTGGAAGGTATGATGCTTGTTACTGAATTTGTATTACTACATAAATGGAAATAAAAAATAATGCTAAAAGATAATCTTGTGGTCAGTGCTGATTCTAATAAAAGATCATCATCAATTGTTGCATTTCACAAGTCAAAAAATGCAGTGACTAAAGTTATTATATAGATCATTATTCAATATTAACAGTGCATAACCCCTTATGTAGCTAAATGAGACATTAATCACAAACATTTACATTTTTAGCAGACATTCTTAAGGCCTAGTCACACTCGTGTTGCCTACGAAATTTTGTGAGTGAAACTGCATTCATTAAAATGTAATTTGGTGTGAAAAGCAATTTTGCATTGCAGACCTTCAGGGCAAATACATTTTACATGGGAGAAATTCTGTGTCAAGGTTTAACTTTGGTGAACTTTTAACACTTTAATTTGTGTTGAAATATTAAACAGAGACTATATATGACCTACAGTCAGGTGGGAGACAATATTAGGTTTTACAGTAGATGAGAGTTTAGGCAGCTTGCTAACCTCAATCTCAAATTCTTGGCTAAATGCAGCTGCACATAAGTCACCACCAACCAGACTGATTTTCCACATTTTGCTACAGATTAGTGTGTATTATTCTCTCGAAGGTATGTAATTTTCAGATATGATAATGCCCATTCATGTTTCATTTCTGTTTGTGGTTCGTGAGTTAGCTGGCTTACTAACTGCACCAGTATGGGTGATTTGTTTCTTCTCGACCAGCCTTAATCACTGCAGTTTAATGAGTTGACATAAACTGCTAATGTTTAGAAGTTGAGGGCAGTGGTAGCCAAGTGGTTTGCCTATGTGAACAGAGGGTTGCAAGTCCTGGCCAGGGAGCACTGAGGTACCCTTGAGCAAGGTTCAGTTCCGCTACACTGCTTCTCTGGCGCTGTTAATAGCTGCTTTATGTGTGGATTGATTAAATGCAGAAGTCACTTTTTGTTGTGACTTGAGAACACATCACATTCACTTCCAGTGTGATTGTGGTAAATATAATGTGGGAGCATAATGTAACATTAGGACAAATCAGAGGTGCAGTCTTGAAAGTGTTATCCACTATGCTGTTTATTCCAGCGAGGAATGTTTTCATGTAAAGTGAATGAGCAGTGATTTTGTCCTCTGCATTGAACCCACCCATGAACACACCTGCACCTGGGGGGGCCTAGCTCAAAAGGCACTGTAGGTGGTCACTCACTCCTCCCACATTTTCTATGCTAGTCTTGGGTTTTGAAGCATTGACCCTCTGGTTGCAAGCCCTCTTCTCCAGGCTGCCGCCCATTTAGGTTGTTAGGCTGTTCTCTGTAGATGATCTGTTAGCTCAATTGCAATTAGAAAGTTGACAAAGCATGTCATTTGACCATGGGTGCCTCAACATTTGCTTAATATTGTATTTTACTCAGATCAGTGACAAAAATATGATTTTCCATTTTTGGTGAATTTTGTATAAGTTGTCAGCACCCCTAATAGCCTAATAGCCCTCTCTCTGTGGACCACATTTATATACGACTGCCAGACTGGGTTGTGGGCTAACAGATAATCAATACCTTTATAGAATGACTGAGAGTCAGACATATGGATACATGTAGGTGAGGTGTACCAGTGGTCCACCTCCACACACACACACTCCCACATAAAGAACACATGGGAGTAAATGACCTTGAGTTAAGGTGGCACAGCCGTAATTGATTTCCGTGTGTGTGTGTGTGTGTGTGTGTGTGTGTGTGTGTGTGTGTGTGTGTGTGTTTTATGTCTATGTTAATTTTGTAAGAAAATGTTGATTCATAGCAGTAAGATAAATGAAATGTGCTATTCTATTAACAACAGTCAACTTACGAGAATGTGTCAGTGGGTCATTTCTCTGCATGTTCTGCTCAAAAGATCACATAATGCTGTAAAATGAAATAAGACAATGGGTGGGTTTAAATGCACATAATCAGATGGCTGCAGAAAATCAGATTTTGTCAATAAGCCATTTAACACATTTTCAAGCACTTTAGTTATCTGATAATGAGAAAATTCGAGTCTACACAAGTCACTCAGTAACCAGATTATCTAAGTAAATGCCATGCACCTTTACCACTGCTTTTCAAAACCAATAAACTCACCAAAACATGTTATAAAAATTCTATACTCTATCTGGTTCCATTTGTGTGCTTGTGCAGATAATTAGAGAAGCAAGGGGAGACAAGATGTCTCCATTTTCTGGGGACAGTCCTCATTTTTTGTGGCCTATTCCCATGTGGAACTGTCCTCAGAAGGTCCCCCTTTTTAACTGAGAAATGAAAACAAACCAGAAAGAAACACAGGGCAGCAGTGCAGACAGACAGAATGCTTGTGTTGTGCTTGTTTTGGCAAACAGAAGGGCCTTGCCACTTACTACGGCAGCTTCATATGACTCTTCTTCTACTTACCACTTGCTTGTCTTTTTCTAGAGAATACTGCTTTGAAAAACTTGACTAGAAACTAACAAGTGTCAGGTGAACCCACTACAAGACAAATGTCTTTTCAATACAAGATGTAAACCAAGGTTGGAATCTGGGGTGGGGTTATGGGACTGGTTTTGTGTACCATAGAACGTAAGTGTGGACTTTGGGAAAGGCTATAAGAGTAAACAGATACTGATCCTCAACGGAATCTCAACTGCTGAGTTCAAATCTGGGTCTGTTTCTTGAAATCTGATATTCTGCTTAATCCAGTCAAAAAAATTGGCATATGCTGTTTGTGAACACATTGACTCCATTTAAATTTTTCATTTCTTAAAGGGTATAAAATACAAGTGATTGAAATGTTAGAATATTAATATAATATAATAAAGTGCCATAAATATCCATCTGCATTAATTTTGAAATGGTGGATTATTCAGTATTATGTATTCATTCAGTT
The DNA here is from genome assembly GCA_037974385.1 of Arnoldichthys spilopterus. Classification (NCBI taxonomy): domain Eukaryota; kingdom Metazoa; phylum Chordata; class Actinopteri; order Characiformes; family Lepidarchidae; genus Arnoldichthys; species Arnoldichthys spilopterus. Next base: position 5,934,217 of record JBBPDA010000037.1, read on the forward strand.
TAACTGCATGCATTTTAAATTCAACATACTATGCTATTATCCAAAAATAAAATTCTTAAGACTTACTTTCAAATATTAAATCTAAAAAAAAACCTTAACTAGCAGGCATTTCAGATTCATTCACTCACCTCATGGCATTTGATCACTTGCATGATGCATGAGTATGAGGGCTGATCTGTAGAGAAATGTGTATATGTCTGTGTGTGTATTTGTACTACAGACAAAGAGAGCAAGCTTTCCTTAATATAACAAGGTAAGCAGCGCTGAGCTGAATAAGCTTACACTGTAATCCCCTGACAAGCTGAAGAGTGAAACCACACCAATCAGGCTTGCATGCTCACTAAAAGCTCAAAACTTGAAGAGCCTATACTCAGCACCTCACAGCCAGAGAGAAAAGGCTTTTTGGGGAGGGGGCTGAAGAGATGCAAATGTCTTTATGCATGCATAGGGAATATGAGATGATAGCAGCTGCCTGAAAGGTTTATGAACAGTCAAGTACTGGCACAATTTCCCCTTTTCTGCTCTCTCTCTAAACAATCTCGTAACCCCCTGCCATCACACATACAGAACTTGTGTCTTCTATCAGCATATAAAAGGCACTCTGGCAGGACTGTTCGTTAAGGTCAAACGATGCTGGAGTCTTTCAACATCTCTCAGCAAGAGGCCAAGCCCAGCTTCAAACAGAAGGCTGCCTTTCAGAAGAGCAGCTAAATAAGGCCTCCATTAAACATGCACTCTCTTACTGTACCCTGAGACCTGCTGGCTCTCTACAGTGAGGAAGAGAGAGAAATACAGAGACAAAAAAAAGAAAGCTTTCAGCAGTGATGGAACTACTAGCATGTACACAAGAATGATGCCCTTAACTTATTTATGGCCTTTTATCGTTGTGTTATTTGTGTGCAAATTTTTTAATTCCAAACCTAATTCTGGGCTTTGAAATTTTATTGGTTTTGGACCAAACAAAGTCTCAGCATTTAAGATTTTAGTATTAATGTGAATCTGAAATACAGTAATTAATATAGGCCATACCTTTATATTAATATTTTATAATTATAATAATCATATAATATTTTTTCATTGCTAATACGTAACTACACAAAAACTATGCAAGAACAAATCACTACTATTAACTACCAAGAAGTGCTGTATAGTTACTTAACAGGTAATAGCTTAATAAAGGCTTATGCCTCGGGTCATTAACTGTTAACTAATCAGGAACTACCAAGTCTTACAAGTCTTACAAGACTACTTACTAACTATGGATCCTTTATAACTATTTATCTATTATTTAACTTCCCTAAGGGGAAATTGTTCTTTTTTTACCCATACAGTAGTAGTGAGCACAATCACACATATCTGAAGAAGAGGGTAGCCACACAGTCACAATACCCAGGGAGTAGTTGGGGGTTAGGTGCCTTGCTCAATGGCACTTCAGTCATGGATTCCTTGTATCGGCCACCCTTTGGTCACAAACTCTTTTCTCTAACCTTTAAGCCATGGCTACCTAAACTACTACTTCACCACTAATCTAACAAACATTAATTGGACATTTTATGATCTATTTGGTAAACAAAAAACTTAAATTAGCCAACTGCAACACTTGTTTCTACAGCGTCTAAAATAATGTTAACTTAATGTCATTATAATGTAATGTCTTTATCTTTATTAACATTATAAGTTTTCACAAAAAGACATCCTAACAGGCCTGTACTTGGGGACTTCACCATACTGTACTCATTAGTTTCTCTCTTGTGTTTCTTGATTAGCAACCTTAAGTTTTTTCATATTTGTTATTATCGACCACAAATCAGGACAGTGGATATAACATTACTGCCTACAATAGTTTTGCTTACCTCACTTTTTTGCAGAATGTTTTCCAAATATGAGCAAACAAATAAGTATTATCTTACATACTAAATGATACATAAAATGACACGTTCTCCCTTAATAATAAATGAGCACCCTATTATAAAATAGTGGTTTGTTCTGAAGATAACAAATATGAAAAATATCAGAATAATTGCCAACATGAGAACTATGGGAAAATAAATATATAAGCATAAAAATAAACTTAAAATCAGGCCATTTACTTTGACCTATTCTTAGTTTCAGTAGATTAAATAATGTGTAGTTATCATAAAATATATCATAAAGTGTTACCTAGCTAGTTAACTAGCTTCCTTTGGATGCTAATGAGGTGCATATTACATCTCATTCTCTACCCCCTTTTCTTCTTTTATGTTGTTGCACAATATATGAATACCCTTAGATCTTATTGTATTTTCAGTGATTGTTGCAGTCTAAAATAAGAATTATAAACTGAAAATCATACATACATGCACTCCTACACTGAACTACCACATTCTCCTAAACCAAAACACAAATGCAAACAACTGTGACATCGTAAAACATAATTACACCCAAACTTTTATTCCCCACAAAAAAAATAACTGTACTATTCCCTTATTTATTACACTTATTTATTATACACTATACATTTATTATCCTCTTGCTGCTATTTCCATTGCTATTTTGGCACAATAATGTATTGCTGTTATTCCTACTTCAGAAATCTATGCAGTTTTGCATATTTAATGACTCTGCTTCTAGAAAACAATAGACTCTACATGCCCTGCATGTTGTCCTGTCCTAAAATATTGTTTTATTTGCTCCTGTACAGTCTCTTTTGGCATTCTGTGCAGTCATGTCCTGTCTGCTCTTCATGTTTCATGTTGTATATAGTTGAAATAGCAATAAACCTACTTGACTACATACAGCCAAAGTGCAATGCACTGAACTGAAGTTTTCTTAGATGGCATAAGGCATTGTTTCCTATAGCAGAGCAGAGCACTGGCTCAGCAAGAGGCACATGAGAGACCAATATCGAGTCAGACCTCCATCCGTCTATGACAGTTCAGACTGTAACGACAGCTTAATCAATCCAGCTGCCTGCACCATCATAATCCACACTCTACCATTCAAACTCATTTAGCCAATTACAAGCCAGGCCTTCTCCTATCAGTTTGGCCTCAGAAATTGATTCTGTCTCATTCCGCCTCAGAGACTGGAACTCTCTGGAGACTGCAGTGTCTGCAGAAAGCCTGGATCAATAGTTTGCACCATTACAACATGCTGCATTCCTTCATTACTGGAGGCTTCAGGAGCTCATGTAGATGTCCCACAAAAGCCCCTGTTTGCTTAAAGGTACAGCTGTTCCTGAGCACTGGTATGTTCTCAGGGGGAATGTTCTCTATAAACACATAAATCACTTTATACAACACACATAACACACTCTATCACCTTATGAACTGACATTCGAGCAGGTTGGCATGCCCTTGCTGGTGCCTGACGCCCTGACAGAAAAGGCAGATTTGGATTAAAACAACATGCCTGGATTTAGTCTATATCGTCACTGCCATAACAACATCTTGTATGGCCAAAATAATACCTTAACAAAGAAAATAAAGCATGCTTAAAGAAAATTTTTATTTGTGCATAACGATCTTCTATGTCATCAGGAAAAATTCTTTCACTGTTAGCAATTAACTAACCCTATGCAATGGCACTTTCCCACTCATTTCTACCTCCCTCGCTAGAGGCAAGTTAGTATTATTAGCATCTGGCATGAACATGCAATCAGGACAGTGGATATTTAGCCCTTAAGCAATCCAGTGTTTACAGCTGAGGCTGGAAGCACCACAGACACACAGTATTCTACATACACACAACCTATAAGCTACTGCTTTGCTATATTGCTTTGCTCAGCGGATTAGACAGACAGATAACAGACTTAATGTGGAAAAGCTTTTGCGAGGAACAACATGCATATCTGCGAGGTATGCACAGTGACAGTGCATGAGGTGGAACGCTTTGTAAATTGTTTTGACCAAAAGTAAAGGACTTTAGTAGAAAAGCTACATACAGCGAATGTCAAGTGCAGTAACAGGGCAAAAGCAGTCAAGAAATATTGTACAATCAACACACCAGACATGATCTCTAACCTCTATTTCAGTCTCTGACAACTTAAACTAGAAATATTGCACACATGCACACACGTATAAACACCTCCCCACACCCCCCTCCACACACATATTCACACATCTCTGCTTTTCTTCATTCTCACTTTCATGTTCTCTCTCTCGCTCTGTATATGCGTGTATGTGTTTACTGTGAGAGCTAAGGGATTCCTCATCCTGAGAGACTTCTTACAGAGAGATGATGATGTAACTGTGTGTCTGTGACTCATTCGTCTCACAGCATCTGAGCTCAGCTGTGCGTCAGCTGTAACCAGGGGAAGACTAACTAACATTACTTATGTAGGTCGCATTAAAAACACATGCGGCTCAAGCCAGTGCTTTCCACATACACAAGTTTGGGATATGCAGGTTCACCGTGGAGCTTCTGAGGAGAGTATACAGTCCAGCTAGAGTCCCACTAGTTACACACAACCATCTGCTACATATATGAGCTGTTTGATGACAACAAAGATGACATTTGTGGGTGTGGTCATATATTTTGCTCTGTATGAGAATCAAGTGTCACATGGATTATGAGAAAAGCATATTGACATTAGAAACTTTCAGATGTCTTTATGTCTTACACTTATAATAATACATGAAACATATTCAAAATTTTCACCATGGATTTAAAAACATTAAAAAACATGTTTTGGTTTCTGACTAGCTTAGGTTAAGGTGTAGGTGTAATAGTACTCAGCTACAAAATTGCACAAGTCATCTATAAGTCCACAGAAATATAGTAATACCAAACTGTGTATGTGAATCTCTTTTACTTACGGTACGCTGGCCTGCATGGATCACTGCGGGTGCTGTCAGTGGAGTGGTTGCTGGAGACTGAGGACACACTGGAGCTGCGGACGAAGCCGAAGGCGGCGAGGCGTGCTGGGGGCAGCCGGGAGTAGCCAGGGGGCCTGAGGCCTGAAGAAGCTGGCTTGGGTAGCTGAGACTTAATAGCCAGACCTGAAGTAGCTGCCTTCTTTTGATCTGAGGGAGGAAAAGGAAAGTAAACAGAATGTCTAGCAAACATTTGTTGAGCATCTTTCATTTTGAGCCGTGACCTTTAGCCCTCCTCATGGATAACCTACCACCCTGCATGTTTCACCACCCACCCATATTTCATCTAACTGATGCATCTATTCTGAAAGCAATCATTAGCCTGTTGATGCAGAAGCAATTGACATCCGCATAAAAAGTCTTTGTAAAGTTTTTTTTATATAAAATATACTCTGGCAGGACTGTTGCTCTCAGCAAGAGGTCAATGCCCAGCTTCAGACAGATTCTCCTATTTGAGTGGAGTTATCATTATGACTTATACAAAGAGTAAACATCAGAAGTGCATTAACATATTAATTAATTACCAAGTGACTAAGCAATTATGGAAGAAAATAATACCTTTTTTTTTATTTTTGATCTTGATAAATATGTACATGATATTTATATGAATATGATATGTAATTATCTTATTACATTTTATGTCAATATGTATTCAGTTATATTATATATATATTCAGATATATTTCTAATCTGTTAACCCAGCAAATGTATCTGGATGTTTATGTTGTTAGGTAGGCTGTAAACATCTAATAATAAGACAGGGTCAATTTCTGAAATGTAGCCCATGGAGGCACTGTAAATTTAAAACTCTTTTTTAAACTTACAATTGTTACAAATGTTAAAGTTTTCTTAAAGATGCCACTTAAGGGCCTGTATAAACAGGTCACCTGTACCAAGTGTTAAACCTGCAGAAAGGCTCCAGGAACAACATGTTGGCACAAGTTGGACTCTACTGCATCTGAGTATCTTCTGCTTTCTCATCATGTTTGTTGTCTCACTGTAAATTACAAATATCAGTGTAACAAATTCCAGTGACTCACTGCCTCACCTGAGTTGTTAAGTGCATAGCTGAAACATTGTGGTACTAACAGCCAAAAAGTTACTGGAATAATTTTTTTTTCATTTTCCTTTTTTAAAATTGTTTTATTTATTTTTTTATTTTTTTAATATATTTTTACATTTTCCTCAATTTAGTCATGTCTAAATCCACCCACTAGCTACAACCCTCCTAAACTATTGATACCACCGAATACTGGAAAGGAAAAGGCTAGTAATGTATTTCTTCTGAGTCACATGAAGCCAGTTATGCTTCTTCATCATTTGAACTGCGATGGCATGGCACAACATGCTCGGAGGAGAACGCAGATACTTTTGCTGCATAAACCAATAGACATCCGTACTGGCCAGCATCACACTAAAAGGAAGGAATATCCTGCCCACACAAATAAAGCAAAGCGAACTGTGGTATCCTGGACTCACATCCACGTGCTCAACAAAGATCGAACTTGCAATCTCCTGATGACAAGACTAATGCTTAAACAGATGCGCTACTAGGGAGCAGTGGAAATGACTTGACACTAGGATACATTGCAATCACAATTTCAATTCAGCTTTAATTCCTGCACACAGCTGAGCCATGAGGAGTCTCTGCTCACACCGCCCTCCTCTGCAGCTCCTTAACTACTTATTCCAGTATGAATTATTGAAATATCAAAATTTTTTAACAAAGCAATTTTATAGAACAATATATGATACCTCCCATACACAATCAGTGCTCTATCCCCCTGTAAAAGCTATACAAACTGTTTACATTCATATTCACCTAAATCTCACATACCCTACATTTTGAGAAGTGCAACAGTGGTGGGATTGGTTTTGCGTTTGCTAAAGAATTAAAGTTTTCTATATGTAAGGTAATCGCTTTTCTCTTGTTACAGTCTATATGTGGTTAAATGGCCTTGAATTTACTCTGTGTAAAAATGGTAATTACAGTAATTATGATATAAAGAGAAAAAACCCTTGGAGTTTGAATCCCTCACCCCCTCAACTCCCTTTGCCTTTCATATTCTTTCTCTCACTCTGCCCTTTTTCTCTTTAACAGTTAGAAATCATAGCTATTACCAGCAATAACAAAAGAATTGTATAATTTGATATTAATTTACACCCACAGGTCACTTTAAGAAGCAGAGAACTTGCATAAAACTGTTGAAATAGCAAATTCTACTTTTATTCGAGACATTTATGTAAGTAAGCAGAAAAGGAGAAATTCTGTTATCACTTCAGTGAGATGCATGCAGTCTTCTTTTGCTACCCTTCATATTTTTGTCACATTTCTTGACATTTAAACAAATGGAAAGTATCAAAAGTGCAAACTCAAATCTGTGAGAACAGAATGTAAATAAACTGAAAATGCAATTCATTGCATAACTTATAATGCCATTAAATATATAACCATGTAATTACATTTTTTTAAATATAGCAAAATGAAATAAATAACTCTACCACTAATGGTTAAACACTCAGTCCACTAAGACTCCACCACAGGTTTTTTGTGAGTGTCAGCATGACAGTTGCCTCAAAGCTTTGAAACCCGCTTCCCAGAAAAAAATCCCCTTAGTGTGAGTAAGCGACAGACACCTAACTTTAAGTCTACCCCTCATGCCCTGTCTCTGGACGGGTGATGGAGAGAACACATCACAAAACTGTATGGCAAGCAGGAGAATCAGTGGAGCAGATCTGGACACACACAGGCATGCATCATAGCCATGGGGGGTAAATTTAGGGGCCCACCCTGGCTTTGCATGAGGCAATGATTTGGGGCAGCTGGAGAAAAAGCACCTCTGCTTTACCTCCCCATGGGCCATGGCACTGGAGCACCGCACAATGCATTTTGAATGAGGACAGAATTTTCTTCTCTCTCTCTCTCTCTCTGTCTGTGTCTCTCTCTTTCTCTCTGTCTCTTTCTGTCACTCTCTCCCTTTGTCTCTCCTACTTTCACATAGCAAACATGGCCATTGCACAACGTTCGATACCTTAGAATTCAAAAGGGTTGTTTTTTTAAGTCTAATTCACATATGTAGACAATCTCTGTTCTGATTGGCTGCCCTGTGTTTACAAAGCCTTGTAACTCACACATAAATAGATATTGCTGAACTGCTGTAGGCTGAGGAGAAAGGCAAATACATCAGATATATGCAAAAGTGCTTTTGTTTCTCCAAACAAAAACTATTCATTTAAAAACAACAAAAACAGCTATTCATCTATTTAAAAAACATTTTTTTTTCTCTGTGAAAAATTCTGCATAAAGTTATATATGAATTTTGTTATTGTTAACAGTAAAATGCTAATACAACAATATATTTGTGTAAATCTTTTATTATATCTCTCTTTGTTTGAGAGATGGATTGGGAAGACACCCACAAATACACTTACACACGAACACAGACATGCACACACACTCAGGGCCATCAAGGTCTTTAATGAAATTGCAGCCAGTTTTTTTTCCTTGAAGCGGGGGTTGTGATCATTAAAGATAAATGTGCTCCAACTTCCTCCCCCATCTCTCTCTTTCTCTCTCTCTCTCTCTCTCTCTCTCTCTCTCTCTCTCTCTCTCTCTCTCTCCCTGCAGACTAGGGGGGAGATTGATGTCTCATAAACATTCATTTCCAGCCCTCGTTGTCACAGGCCTCTGATTTTCTAGACGAACATACAAATGATTCATATGCCATTGCTCCACAGTTTCCCTCTTTTTTTCACTTTTGTCTTTTTACAGGGCTGCGGATTTAGAGACACTGAGCTGAAGGCAACAGTTTTTTTTTTCAGCCAGAGCACTAGAATAAATGGGGTAGTGGAGGAGTCATGCTATGTGCGCATGTGTGTGTGTGTGTGTGTGTGTGTGTGTGTGTGTGTGGGGGGGGGGGGTGTACTTTTTTTTAAATTGTTGACTGTAGAAAAGGAATTCATTGATTTGTCACGTGTTAAATTGCATAGCATGCACATATTACATACAGCACTACATTCCCTGGATCACTGTAATAAGACAAATATGATCTCTAATGAAAAGAGATATACTGGTATGAAAAGAAAGGCAAGTAAACAGTTAACACTCGTTATATGGACTGTGATGGTAGTAATACAGTCACTTAAATGAAGGATTAAAAGCTGATAATACCTCCTATATGGAAAACACTGAATAATGCGCAAAGAAAGTTAGCATTCAGTTTGTTTTATTTAATTTTTTTTAAGTGACTATTTGTCATTGTGAACACACTCAAGCACCACAACGAAATGCAACCTCTGCATTTAACCCAT
>JBBPDA010000037.1:5943480-5974192 GCA_037974385.1 Arnoldichthys spilopterus
GTGAAGCTGTGTCTGTAACGAGCGTCGCGCACCTGCACGTCACCAACACTCGCCGCTTACATACGGTTTAATGATGCTCCGCCCACTTTAGACGCTCGCCTTATTTAAACAGCAGCACTCTTGTTATTCTGTGTGTACACGGCATGAAATCGAGGAATGCAGCCGGATTAAACTTGCGTAAAGCCTTTGCATTTGCACTTTCTGCTGGTGCAAAATCGTCCCCACGGTGTTGCACAGAAAGCTCTGGCACTTTGCCTTTGAGTCCATTATACCTTCAACATGAAGCAACGTGAGGCTATTTTTATTTTAGCCCTACAGGATTTCCTCCCGCTCTGGCTCGCTACGACAGAAAATCAGCACCATTCAAACGATCAAATTCATTATAATGAACGAAATATTTCAACAGTGCTTGTATAAACTAAGAAAACAAACAAGAACGAGGGAACCAAGACGTGGAAAACGAACGCGGCGGCAGGGTAACATCGACAGAGCTCGGGAATACGCGACAAAGCTAAGGTACATAGCTAACGTACGACAAGACTAAGGTACTCACGACAACAGAGTGATCACATAAGGCAAACACAGGAGACTGAAGTGAAGGGAAAGTGACTATTTGTCATTGTGAACACACAACGAAATGCGACCTCTGCATTTAACCCATCACACGTGCACACGTGGAGCAGCGGGCAGCTATCAACAGCGCCCGGGGAGCAGTGTAGCGGGACGGTACCTTGCTCAAGGGTACCTCAGTACTGCCCAGGCTGGGACTCGAACCTGAGACCTTCAGAGGCAGTGTCCTAACCACTAGGCCACCACTGCCCGATTCAACTTGCAATGCTAGTTGAATAATGTATAGTCATTTCATTTGAAACAGGTTCCTGATTCAAATGTTAAATTGGGTGTAACTAGTTCATCATTGCATGAAAGAGATGTGGCCAATAATGTGGCTGGATGAACAAAATTTTGGCAATTGCGTTCCTTGGTTTATTCTACGGCCATACATCCCCTTGTTTCACAAGCTTGACAATGAAATAACCTCTTGGGAACTGAGAAGAAAATTTGAACTATATTTTTTGGATGATTCCAGCATCTGTGCTTTGAGTTCAGTTCTCGAGATTAACTTATTCTGACAGAGGAGGTCACAGTAACCAGACTGCAGGTTTTCTTTTTTTGAGGGTGGGCGGTAAGACAAGAAAAAGGCTATAAAAGTATACAAAAACCTGAATACAATGTTTTTTTGTGTATTTCGGCCTTTGCAAATAAATAAGCAATTTATTAAGAAACAAGAAGAAAAAGCAATCGTAAAAACTGATTACTAAAACAAGACTATGTCACAATGGGCTGATATTCGAACAGGGACTTGTCATTATGCAGTTTATGCATAATACATTTGTGGCTGTTTCTGTATTATCTTAATTGCTCTAAATCTGTCTTTTTTATGAACCATGCTGTTGTTCAGATTTCTGATGTTACTCAGAAAGCAATCAAGACATAAATATTTTAAGGCTTATTCCTTTCCTTATTACATCCAAATACCTTAAAATGATAAAGCCTCACATTATTGGAGTATGACCTTTTTTGTATGATTCCACATGTTGGACAGCCTCAGTAACTACTGTGAATCAGCACATTAAAAATGGGAAAATAATCCTATACATACCTATGCATTTTAATGTGGGCTGTGCCACCATAGAGTGCAAGAACAGGCCAAACGGGCAAATACTGCCTGGCAGGCAAACACTGATGTTACTTAAACGTTAATTGCTTTGCACTTCAAAGCTTTGCAGTGCCTCTGGGCCAAAGAGCACAGAAACCCCATCTATTTGCCTCCATGTGCATTCTGGTGAGGGTGCAAAATGATGATGATGATAATAATAATAATAATAATAATAATAATATGCATGAAAATGGAAGGTAGAAATGCTATAGATGTGTGTGTGTTTGTGTGTGAGTAACTCCCAAGAAATTATTCCTATCACCTTGCTGATATGCAAGCAAAATAATCAGTGCTGTGTAAATCTGTTTCTGTAGAAGAAAGATCATTCAACACTACTTGGTGGTCCCTTGAGATGAGAGTCCAGGTGAATCCAGTTATGGGTAATATCCCATCTAAGCACATCTTTCCTCTAGCAACCTAATATTAATGCATCTTACAGTTATGTACATCCCATCTGCTTCTTTTCCATCTTTTCTCCATTTTTCTCTTCCTCCTCAGCACTCCCTCTCTATAGCTTTCTCTGACATTTTCCACATCCTACTATATTTACTGCTGACTCTGAGGAACAGACACCATTTTTGGCAAAAACATCTCCGTATCAAATCAGTTCAAAAGTCATTTCCAATTAATTACTCTATCATTTTCTCATTTGCAGCTAAATCTGTATTTGGTGCATTGCAGTGAGATTAAAGAGGCATTACCCAAGGGCTCTGGAGGGCTTTGAGTAGATGGGGTCACTGATGAGGTCACTGGGGGGGGTGTTGGTGCAGTCACTGATGGAGTCACCGCCTGTACTGGTTGACTGAGAGCCAGAGGTGACTTCTGCCCTGTAAAGATCCTACTCTTAGCAGAAGTAGATGGAGCCCTGCTGACAGCACCCACACCAAGCTGCGGTCTCAGGGTTCGAGGGGGGCGGAAAATACCCCCCATCTCCTGCGTCACTACCTGGGTTTCTGTAGGATCCTCAAAGGTGACCGGAGACCTGCCAATCTAAAATAAAAGGGAAGAATTACACACAATTTCTAGAAAAGTTAGGATTTTTTAAATTATAATGCAGTAAAAACAAGAACATTTGACTTGTTACCTCTTCAAAGTAAAGTTAAAAGTAAAAATGTACAGTGTTTTCACTAATCAACTTAATAACTAAATTTATAATTTAATGCCAGCAATACACACAAAAAAGTTGGGACGGAGGCATGTTTACCCACTGTGTTACACCCCCTTTGAAGGTTTCTACCTTGTCCTACAGAGACTGAGATTTCTCAAGATTCCCTAAATCTTTTCACAATGCTATGTACTAAAGATGACGAAAGACCTCATTTCTTTGTAATATTGTGCTGAGAAATGTTCCTTTTAAACTGACAATACTCTAATGAAGTCTGGCGCAAAGTGGTGAACCATGACCCATCTTTGTTTGGAGAGACTGAGCCTTTGGTGAATGCTACTTTTATACCCAATCATGATCCCATCATCTGTTAGAAGTTTACCTGCTGGAATGTTTCAAAACATTTGAAATGGAATTTTCTACAAACGTTTCACTATTATTTTGTTTCATCCTGACTTTTTTTGAGTGTGTTGCAGGTGTCAAATTCTAAAGTTGTTAATCAGTGAAAACACTGCACATTTTTCTTTAAACTTTTATCAGTTAAATAAAAGTTCAAGAGTCAAATCACACATTTTTGCCAATTATAACATTTCTAAATATCAAAAAAAAAAAATTGGACTCTCAAGCTGAAAACATTATCTACTCTTAGACTGGTTTATAAATATTCTGTTTAGTTATTTGGTAAATCTATGTGAAATGTTTTTTTTTGTTTTTTTTACAAAAGTTCTACAAAGAAGAGAAAAATTGTAATACTAATAACTATACTACACTAATACTAATACTAATACTAATGAGTTACTTACTCCTGTAGGTGGGTACTTGTTGCTCAGCGAACCATAAAAGCTGTGTGTCTTGCCCATGCCTTTTTGGGGCATGGTGTGACTTGGAGGCTTTATCCCTGATGCCATCAACCCAGGAGATAAAAGGCGGGCTTTCTGAAGCTCCTGACGATACTTGTCATAGAGCAGATTGGAGGCATTCAGCACTGGAGCTGCACCTGACTCCCCTGCTGGTGTTGGTTTGGAGCTTGGAGAAGAGGTGCAAGCTGAGAGTCTGGTAGGTAGTGAGGAGACTTCATAGAGGCCTTCAGTGCCCTGGGGCTTCACCTGTGGGCTTTTGCGTATGTAAGTGATGATTTTGGGGCGAACACTTTTGGGCTTTGGGGGGCACTTGGGTGGAGATGTTTCAGTACAGCCTTGCTGGGGTACAGTGTTTTGGACATTCATGTTAATATTGGTTTTAACTGGAAGTCTTAGGCCAGAGTTGTACCCTTGAGCACCATAGCCCAGTTGAGGAGCTCGAGCAGGCACTCGATTCCTCACTGGCGACATCAGAGGGCGTCTCTGAGGTGATCCTGTCGTCTTGGGAGAAGGGGGAGTAGAGGGTCTGGTAGGGCTGCTGTAGGCTCTGCGGTTGAAGTGGCTCTTCCTGTCCAGAGGGCCAACAGTATGCTCTGCAGACCCTTGCCTCCTTAGAACAGAGCCAGACTTGGCATAGGTCTGGCTTTGTTGGATCCCTGAACCTGAGCTGAGAGACTGGACATTCCTGTTGCTCTCGGTTTGGTCCTTGGGATCATTCTGATGCATGCTGGCTTTTGGCCCTGTGCTGTCTAAGCGGGGTGGCCACTGTTCCTGCATGGGCTCTGTATGTCTTAAATGTCCTGAGGTTAGCCTTTGCTCCGTCTCGGGAGAGAGTGGACGTACAAGCTGTCTGCGAGATGGGGGCACTCTTTCGAGGTTTCTCTGGAATTTTGAGGATAGACCATTCTCTTGCTTGCTGAGTTCCTTGTCTGCAATTTGGCCCTGCTGGTTTGCTGGATAGTTGCCGTTCTCTGCACTTGATCTACGAGATTCCTGAGGCAGTGTTGTGGAGTTGTGGTTCTGGTCCAAATCCCTGGACTTCTCCCGGGTTTGTGTTGTAAGCATGAGGGATTGCTGTGTAGCTTGCTGCTGAAACCTATACTTGTCTGAGGTAGGCTTGGTGGGCAAGGAAGAGGGAGTCTGTATGCGTCCTGTGCTGTCAAGGGCGCTGGCCAAGCTTCCACTGAGGCTGCTGACTGCTGAAAGGGTGGAAACGAAGACGTTGCTCTCTGAGCCACTGCGTGTCTCCCTCAGGGTCCTTCTTTGTCCATACCGTGAGACAGAAGTCCTGAGGTCCAATGGCTGAGCAGTCTGATCTACATCCATCTCTCTACTGTGGTTGGCATTTTGGTCTGTCCCTGGGGAATTGCTGGCAGAGCTAGAACATACAAGAGCAGACTGTCTGAGATAGAAGTCCTTCTTTTCTCTTTCTTTGTCTGTATGATGATCTCCCTGTTGTCCTTCTTCCAGAAATGCTTCTAGCTCTTGACACTCTAATAATTCAAACTCCTCCAGCTCTGGGTCTTTGCTGCGGGCATGTGTGCCCCAAATGATAATCCTTTCCTGAGCACTGCTGTGGGACAGCAGAGGGGGTACTGAGCTGTCACCCTCAGTGTGGCTTTCTTCCACAGGGATTTGGTTGGCATTGGCATCTCCATCAGGAGGCAGTAAAGGCGGCTTGTTGTTGTTCTTTATTTCCTCGTGCAGACTGTCTCGTGGGCCCCCTACTTCCTCTTGCACACTCATGTTGTACAAAACTAAGGTTCTCTCTCAACAGCTCCCCAGTGCTGCTGGATCCATTAAAAGATTTTTTTTTTGCAGCGCTTTCTGTTCAGCTGTGGGGTGAAACTCTAAAATCTAATCTCACATCTTCTCCTTCCTGGGAGCGAGCCTCTTCTCAGCTGGACAATGTACTTGATGACAGCATATTAGAAGAAAAGCTTAATGAAAAGCTTCACCAATCCTGGTCGTTAATTGTGCCTGAAAAGAGAGAAATAAAATAAGAAACAGAAACATTAATGTATACCACACAGTGTATTCACAAATGCAGCTATAGCAGAAGGAGCTTAATGAGCGTTATCCTTAAGGGATTACTTAATCTCAGTCAAGAAGATAAGAATCTATGTGCCATTCAGAGGTTTCTTGGACAATTTTCTTGTTTACTCGTGTAATCAAAACCTTCTCTAAACCAATCTTAGTTTGTTTTGGAAGCATTATATACAGTATATAAAAGTCTCTGGTTATTAGATAGCAAACAATGCAGTGCAGTGAGGGTATTGAATGAAATACATTGTGTGGTTCCTAGGTAGAATTACATCATGCTAAAATCATGCGTTTATGACGGGACACAGATAAAGATTTTTCTAGAATATAATTGTAATCTAGAAGCTTAATCTATGTCTAGAATAAAAGCCATTATTGTTATTGAGTAATGCAGCGTGAGAGAAAGCATGTGATGTTATCTTTCTGAGGAATAACAGTGGAAAAAACACTACTAAAACAAATGATGGCATTTAACTTGCCCTTCAATGGGTTATTTTTCTAGACTGCCTTGCCGGTTTCACAGAATTGGCTCTTGTAATGGATTTTGATTTTCACACTTTAATCTAGTTTAGGCCTTCTATTTAGGTTGGCTGTAGCTATTCATTTCATTTCTTTCATGCAGGTCTTTGTAGCAGAAGTATATTGGATATGGGGAGGTCAAACAGTTCTACTGTTATGATATCATATCAGTGTATTTTGCAAGGAATGATAGATGATTAAGAGATTGAAGATTTTCATTAAGGGATTGGAGTGTGTTTTACATATATGTATATGTCTCCAATTGATTATGGTTTACTAAAGTCTGTGGAATGAAAGTCAGGGCAAGGAGCTTTGAAATGAAATAGCTTTCCACAGACGCTTTTGGCTTCCTCTCTTAATAACAGATGGCAGTATCTCCTGATTCAGTAATTCAGCAATTTAGATATCCATGATGGTAATATATGGCAGAACAAATAAGGGAGTTAAAATAAATGAAGACGGATGTAGTGCATAGTAACATCTGAGAGGGAAAAGCACAAAAATTTGTAGATGAAACATTTCCTTGTGTGTTTAAATCCATGTGGGCTCAGTGCAGGACAGATAGAAGAACAGGGAAAGAAAGCAAATAACAGTGAGAAAGGGTATGTGGTAGAGCTCACTGCTCACAGGAGGAAAACAGCAGACAGCAGCATTTGGGGGTTGGGGGGTTGGGGTGTGTGGAGTGTTGGGGTTAAGAAGATTTTGAACCATGATTAGACCTAAACTGACACCAGCATCATCGTATGGGCCACAGTATGAAGAACACAAAACATATTTTGTGTAGAAAGGACAGAAACACAAAGCAAGGACAGTAACATTATCCCTGTAGGGGGCTTTAACCATGTGCTGGTCACATTGACAGTGTGGGTGAGCTGAAGCTTAGGTGGGTTATAACTGAACACAGCATGAAACAGATTTGTTAGCTGTGCAGAGAAAACATACAATGTCCTGAGAGAAAAGCTTAACGATTTCCACTTCTTCACAGCTTTGCTGTTTATGCCAAAGGGTTGATTAATTAAGAAGCAGCAGTAACATAGCAGAAAGCAAGATCCACACGTCTACAACTAGTGACTCATCCATCTAATGACCAAAAGGCCTGTTATAGACTAAGCACACTGATAGAGAACCAACAGACTGTGTGGAGACTGACAGAAACATCCATAATAAAGCCATTTAACTAGGAAATTATCCTGACAACAGGAATATTGATATTGCAAAAAAAGCGCCCCTCTTGCAAAGTTGCAGGATGAGAGGCTGTTATACACAGTCACAAAGACATGTGTGAACACATCAAAGAAAGAAAAAGCAAAATGCATATTTATGTATTAGTACACTATCTCTAGTACTTTAATTAATTGATTAATTATCTAAGATTGGAAATGACTGAGAAGATAAATCAACATTGTTACACAGATTGGTAAAAAATTTAAATAAAAATGACTGACTCAGCCATTTCCAATCATAGCCTTTTCTGATAAGCCTGTCAAAGATACGTCAGTGTTTTCCTTAACATTACCAAATCTGGATATCCTACATTATCAAACTCCAAGTACCATTTCAGTGAGATAAAGACATTAGCATGTACCTGGCAGACTAACATTTGCATCTCATTATATTTTTTTCATTTTTCATTAATTTTATTAACTTTTTACCTACCTTGTACCCACATGAACACTAATTGTTGATTTTATCAGCTAACAATATAGATTCATTTTATAGTTTACAATTACAGCCTGTTGTCAATCTGTTGTCTCATTTGTTGTTGATGCAGAAAAAAAATCATCAATGCTTAGGCCCCCATGCTACATAAGCAGGATCCCACCAGTGAGCAGGTATTACTTGTGTGGTACCTTATTCTCAGCTTAGCAGTGGCACTGACATAATAGTGGCATGTTAGAGCGTGCGTGTGTATGTGTGTGTGTTATTGTATAAAGTAACCCATATAGAGGGGTCATAACACTGTGTCCACGTACTGTCTACTACATCTAACCTGTTAGTCCACCTTGCATATACAAAGGTATTGATAAGAGTTCATCTGATGCTGCACAGTTTGTGTCATCCTCTAGTCCTTCTTTCATTTGCAGCTATTGGCCAAAAAAGGCATTTTTGTTTGGTAGAATATTCTTGAATAGTAATCACACTGAGGTGTTTAAAGCACTGCTACGTGTGATTCCCATCTGTCCACCACACACACACACACACACACACACACACACAAACACACACAAACAAACACAAACAAACACTGCACTCCTGTGTCAGTTCAACACCACTACTGTGCTAAGAATGATCCAACCACCAAAATAAAAGCTCTATGGTGGTCCTGATCAGTAATGAATAGGGTAAAGGGAGTAAACACACATGATGCAGAGAAACAAACTGACAATAACTTAAAAAGATCAAGGAGCACTATCTTTGCATACATGCTAAGGTTATAGCTAGTAGGTAGGAATGGCACAACAATCTGGTTAGTCTTTGCCTAGTCTTGTTTTGGGTATGCTATTACTTTAAGAAATAAAAACAAAATTTCCATTGGCTACTCTACAAGTCAGACATCAGAATAGCTAATGCCACATGCAACTGATCATGTGTAAGCCCTTTATGAGTAATAGAGTATTGACAGGAGATGTGTCATCATGCAATTGACCTTCAGCTTATGTCAGGTTGGAGTGTGAGAACTAAGATCATATTCTTCAAGATTACACCTCAGAGTGCAGCATCAAGTCTCAGCTAAGATGAATGACATGGCCAAGATTGGTTTGCAGTTTGTGTCTCTCTCTTCCCCACACAATCATTCACTATCTAATGGAATTTGTGCTCGAAACTCTTGTCCTGAAAGCTTGTCATTTTAAACTGACTGACACCTTGTACCTTCTCACTGGGTGATGAAGTTTTTCACTTCTACTGTAGATCTGCATTTTCTCCTAACAAAGAGGGAAAGGTCACTTTGCAGTATCAGAATCCAGATCACAGATAAGATAAGTCTAGTGGGAATCTGGCCATTGTAAGGATCCCAAAGTTGGATCCGGGTCAAGGGTTATAGAAAGCAAGTGCACAGGGAATTGACTTATAATTTTTATTTTAAATAAACGCACAAACACTAACAAAAACACTGACTAGAAAAACAAACATGTGGAGGTACTGAAAACATGAACTACACTTACAACAATAAAGACACTGGAGCGGGTATACACTAGAAACGAGGCAAACGTTCAAGACACAAAACGAAGCAGAAAGACAATACAATAACCCACACCAAGTGAACCAAACACAGGGGTATATATAATAATTATAGATTGACAACACCTGGGGAAGGAGGAGAACTGAGAAAAGCGAGACGGCGACTGATGGGGGCGTGGCTAAGACAAACACGCGGACAACCAAAACACAGACACATGGAAAAGACGGGGGAATGTACATCACAGCCATTGATATAGCAGTGTGGCACAGCAGTGTATGAAAGAGACAAGCTGGTAAACTTCAGTTTAGTTTTAGTGTTCTAGCATCGACTCACAGCAAGCTTTAATCATAGGATTTGTTTGCTACTTCAAGAAACAAATGTTTTCTGCAAAATGAAATGTTAGTGTTTTGCTGAAATAGGCCATTACAAAAACATCTTTGTCATTTTTACATCATCAAGTAAAACCAACAAGTCATCTTCCCAATAATTCCACGAACTCCACAAAAATCTTCAATCAAATGCAACTGCAGATTAATATGTAAATTAGTATCATTTGTTCTTCCAGAGGTTAGAAATTCTCTCATCTCTCATGCAGATCTGTAGTGTTACATCTGCTTCAGTGACTTGCATTGTCATCTCATCAACCATCTAATGACTTGTATTATAAGTTCTGTTCTTTTGTTAGTACAAGGAAATGTCTCAGATCTGTTAAAGTACAGTTGGTACAGTACAAATATAGCGTACAGAGATTACACTGAAAATGCTCAAATATTCCTTTAATGAAATAATGTAATTCATGTAAGGTGACCTCCGCAAATATCGAGAGACAAGGTGGACATGCTAAAATTTGATTCATGATTTCTACAAGAGCAGCAAACTAAATTACACTTTCCTATGGTACTTGATCATGCATGCATTTCAATTATAGTCAGCAGTAAATTGCAACAGTAAGTAAGTATCTGAGAATGAGACTACAGCACATACAATATTTGTTTTAGTGCTCTGCATGTAGTATAATAAAGTTAATCTGGCAGCACATGCCATGTGTATCAGTTGTCTCATGCTAGTGCCCATGTTGAACTACGTAATGTCTGAAAACATGCATTTCAGGTTGCCTGCTGACTTAGTGCATAACAAAGGAATGCCAGAAGAGGAACGAGAGGAAAATCTACCCAGAGACCATGCTTTGCTCAAGTTAAATAACTACTGCCTTATAGATATTCACACCCTATTTTAATATTGGAGCCATCATAGTGTTAAATGTCTGGAGGCAAATTTCAAAAATATTCAATATTAAAACAAGTACAAAAATGCCCCTAAAACATGTATTCCAACATTTTAATGCTTAAAACATGTTCAAAAATGTCTCTAAAACATGTTTATAAATGGAAACTGAATGAATTAACTTTTTTAATGTAATTGAGGTGAATGACTGCCACTATAGCACTTACAAAACCAATGTAATGTGCTTTGTGGTGTTATTATAAAAAATCTTTGAATGTTAATGTTATGAACATTTTTTTGAAAGGTAATTCAGTTCGCTAAAAAGAGCCTGACTGATTTATTTTTTGCATATATATATATTTGCTGATTTAAATATTATTTTCTATGTTTTCAGTCTGTAAGGACAAAATGTGTCCTTTAAATGATTCATTCCTCCCCTGTTTCAGAACAACATCTGTTAACCTTACTGTATTTTGACTTTGCTGTTGATTACCATGGCTGCTCCACTGACTACCACACAGTACAATTATTCCGCACTCATCCTAGGAAGCTATAATTCACAGAAATGAGTGCCAAAGGGGTAGCCGATGGTTTGTCAGGAACGCTAAAGGCCCATCCATATACCCTGCAGGTGGGTGGTGTTTGCTAGAGAAGCCTGTTACATATGATAAGCTGCACATCTCTTTGCTATTCACAGCCCTGCCACTGTTTTTTACTAGGACTGGCTTGAGTGTTATTTATCCTGCTAATTGCCTGACGGAACATGTGTGACTTTTACTTGAGTTTGATATTTGTGAGTGTGTGTGGGTGTGTGTATGTAGGGGGGTGATATAGACTCACATTTTGCAGGGAAATTAACTCAATGGGAGCTCAAAGAGCAGCATGAATAATGCAATGTAAACAAAACAAAAACATTAAAAATCTCTGCATTAAAACACTGTAGGATTTAACTGCTCTGAAAATAAACTATGAGATTTTACTTGTTGTTTAAATATGGATTCCATACCTGTAGGAGCCAGGTAATAAAAAGTTCTGCAGTTAACAGTTAATAAAAAAAAAGAAGAAAAAAAAACACAAGCAAAAAGTTGAAGTGAAACTCTAGCACCAATTAACCAATCTCATGCCGACAAGCACATCCCAAAGGGGCTGTCCTGAATTTGTTGTATGCTTTTGCTCACCACCCTCTCTGTTGCAGATAAAACACATCAGCACAGCTTGTAATTACATCACTCCTTTCTGCTTTTACCACCCTCCGCCTCACAATCACACCATCTTATTCCTCTCTCACACCTAGTTCTCACCTCAAAGAAATGTGAAGTAAAATGGACTCAGAGAGCACAGATAGTGTATAAAGATATATAAGTGCATTGTGATTTTATTATAATTAAATAATATGCCATTTAATAAAGATTGGCCCTCATTTTCTCTTTGGCTGTTCCTAAATAATTCTAAACATGTTTAGAACAGCTAGATGGCATAGAGAGCAAATTTACAAAGCAAACAGTTGAACAGTGCAGATAGAGCAAACAGAAAAACAGCACAGATACAGCAGATAGGAAAACAGCTCAGATAGAGCAGACAGTAAAACAACACAGACAGAGCAGACAGTAAAATGGCACAGATGTAGCAGACTGTAAAATGGCACAGATAGAACAGAGAGTAAAATGGCACAGATAGAGCAGACGATAAAATAGCACAAATCGAGCAGACAGTAAAATGGCACAGATAGAACACAGTCCAACAACACAGATAGAGCAGAAAGTAAACAGGCACTGATTGAGCACACAGTAATATGGCACAGATAGAACACAGTGCAACAACACAGACAGAGCAGACAGTAAAACAAATAGAGCAGACAATAAAAGACACAGATAGAACAGACATTATAATAACAGACAAAGCAGGTGGTAAAATGGCAAAGATAGAACATAGTCCAACAACAGAGACAGAGCAGACAGTAAAATGGAACAGATAGAGCAGACAGTAAATTAATACAGATAGGTAAAACAACACAGACAGAGCAGACGGTAAAACAACATGGAAGGAGCAAACAGTAAAACAACACAGAGAGCAGATGGTAAAACAATACAAACAGATCAGAGAGAAAAACTGCGCAAACAGTAAAACTGCACAGAAAGAGCAGACAGTAAAACTGCACAGACAGAGCAGACAGTAAAACTGCACAGATAGAGCAGACAGTAAAACTGCACAGATAGAGCAGACACTAAAATTAGAGATAGAGCAAACAGTAAAATTAGAGATAGAGCAGACAGTAAAATTAGAGATAGAGCAGACAGTAAACTGCACAGAAAGAGCAGACAGTAAAACTGCACAGATAGAGCAGACAGTAAAACTGCACAGATAGAGCAGACAGTAAAATTAGAGATAGATCAGACAGTAAAACTGCAAAGAAAGAGCAAAAATCAGATGGAATAGAAGGAGCAAAAAGGTGCCAAAAAGGGTTTTTTGGAGCAATTTAACTGTTAATTCCCTAAAGATCCTTAACATATGCAAGTATAAAGTGTGTTTATAGTTTAAATAGTTCAAGATTTTACGTTATGGTATAGAAATACAGGTACAGGTTCTATGCCAGTTGAAAGGTTTTCATTAAAGAACAGTATGTCTAAGTCAAGTACAATTTAAGAAGCTTAATAATGTGATTGAGTTACCAGACATGAAGAGACAGCAGGAAAAAAGCATCAGCCTCTTTCTTCTTTGTCACCTGAAAGAGGTGTCAGTCAGAAACAGCATCTTTTATTAGAGAGAGTGATAGATGCAGGAACAGCAGACCTTCACAACCTGCAAGATTCACAAGGGGCTGAAAGAATTTGTTTCTAAAGTAGGAAGAGTTTTTAATTGTTAACTCTTTTGAGAACATCAGCTATGAGAAAAAAAGCCAAATGTCGATAGCTACGTTGCCAAAAGAATGAAGAATACAAAAATGCAAGATTAACCGAGCCAAGTTTTGTTGTAAACCTCTCATCATTAAAGTCTTTAGTTGACAGCTATGTATTTGAAGTAGACCCATTTGCTATAGCTTGATATTTTACAATTTTCACTGAGTTGCCTAAATAACTTTTACATCCACCATATAGGACAGGGGTGGCCAACCAATTTTTTACTGTGTTACCGCAAAAAGCCACATTATACACATGGGCACACATGAACATCACCCATCCCTTCCGCTCTCTCTCACACACACCTCTGCTTAGCAAGATTTATTGTAAATGTCACACACCAACATGATCATGACAGAACTTTACTCCTACTCCTTTTGTAATTGCAGCCATCTATGCCACGGGTTCTGTCTTTTAATAGCACAAAATCAAGGAGTTTTTCTTTGATCACACATTCGTTTGACACAGATCGTGCAAATATTGCCAACTGAGGCTTGTCTTGTATGTCACAACTCTCATTCAATGCGACACTAAAATACTCATACGCTTGAAGGTCAGAGTGCAACTGTGATTCAATAGCCGCGTTAATGTCCGATATTCTGTGTTCAGCAGTGTGGCGGGACAGTTGGACGTCTGATGCCATGCGTTTTAGTTTGTCATTTTCAGGAGACAAGATTTCAACAATATCACCAGGGCCTTTTTTATCGAACTCCCCTTCACTGTGTCTTTTCAGCCCGTGTAATGTTCCAAGCCAGTTGATACGATACGAGCATTAAGATCTCTGAGCGCTTCGTAAAATTTTGGAAAAAACTGTATCTGCTTTTCTGCCTGACTTTTCAAAGTGACCAACTCATGCTTGCAAAGTTCAGTCCCTTTTGGAAATTCGCGGTCGATAATAGCATGGAGTGAGCTGAAGTGGCGCTGTACCTTTGAAATGCGCTAATGACGCCTGATATATAAGGCAGAATGACTCACCACTACGTTCAACAAAAACATATAAACTCTCCCACTCTGTTAAAAACGTCCTGTGTTCATCTGCATATTTTCGTGTTGCTGTTCATTTTTCCCTGCCATCTTGAGAGCGAACTTGACACAAATTGTTTACTTAAATGATCTTGCCCCTACTGGGAAACTCTGCGGTATTTTCATCTCACGCACATGCGCATTTGATGAAAATACCGTATTGAACTTAAGCGAACACGCACATTAAAAAAACACAAACACAAACGTCGATATGAACGTAAGAGCCGCATGAAACCAGGCAGGGAGCCGCGGGTTGGCCACTCCTGATAAAGGAGCACACTCTGGTGATGGAAATCACATGATTTCTTTATCTGACTTCACTGATTTGACTGTTTTAACGCTTGGGATAATTATGTTTTTTTTAGTGGTAATGCTTAAAAATGGGTAAATATGAAATTCATTATCTTCATATGTATGCCAGCCTATGATTTTTGAGTGTATTGCACATACATGTATTACATCAGCATCTCGTGTTTGCAGTACAGCAGAACCAGCATTTCTTCTCCTTCTCCCCTACTCATGAACAACTGATAGCTGTTCAGAGCTAGATACCTTTGTGATGAAGACTTGTGCTGCTAGTTTATGTCATTTGTGGTGCACGTGTAGTGATTCAGACGCACAATAGCAGGTAATTTAAGAAAAGACAGAAATGGTCTATTTACAAGCACATATGTGAACCACAAAGTCTGAAAGTTCTGATGTAAACCAGAAATCAGAACTGAGTAGTAAGGCATATAATGTGAATGTAGTGTAATTGTTTACCCATAAAGTGCACCTATATGGTGGGTAGACCTGGCCACTTAAAAAAAGCAAAATAGCCTATAAAAACACTGTGATATTTAATTCTTTGCTTTCTAATGTGTCATGTGAAGACAATACAAAGAATAATCAGTGTGGCAGTGATAGGGGTGTAAAGAGGAGGCCTCAGAGCATGCCAGATAAGGCTGGATGGAAGCAGAATAGAGAGAGGCTGCTGGCCAGGTTCAGAAGGTTGTTTGTGGTGTGGCAGGTGCTCTTTGGCCCCCGGTGGTTTTAATTAACCTTGGCCTAAAGACAGCAACAGAAACCTCTCAGAGCAGAATAGAGGACTGCTGTCTCTAATGCAGCCTCATTCACACTTTCTTTTCAATGTGTTTCATTTAGCTCTCTCTCGCTCTCTCTCCCCTCCCTACCTCTGAAATGACAGCGAAATCACAGCTTTGCTAATCTGTCAATACTGATATAAATAAATAAATACATAAATAATAATAATAATAATAATAATAATAATAATAATAATAATACAATTTATATATAGAAGCACTTTGCTCATAATGGCCAGTTAACCACCTAAAACATCTCTCCATGACTTTCTACATTGCTCATCTTTATTAACTAAAAGGGGATCTAAAAAGCCTGTCCCAGCTATACAGTTTATGGCGGAACTGAAAAATTCTAATTGTGGTCAGCATCATCCTTGTGTAAAGTGAGTAAAAACTGAACAATACAGTTATGTAATGTTGGAATGTACTTGCTGGCCTTTTAAAATGTGTTTTTGTGTTTATAACTACGTTTTAATAATTTCATATAACAAGTTATTTTATATTATTTAATATTCTTTGAAAATGTTTGAGAAACCATCAGGTTCAGCCTGCATACAAAAGGTTCAGTCTGATAAAATAAAGTGGTTGCTATTGGACCTTTCTCTGTTGGAGGTTTAATTTCCCAGTAGGTTCATGAAATTGAAGCACAGCTTCTAAGGAACAGCAGAACTAGGTGTGCGTCACGTCAGCAGTCAAACACAGCAGCAGCTCTGCCTGTGGGAATACTGAGTGAGAAACAGCTAGCAGCTGCCTCAGTGAGGATCAACCCACACCTTCTTACAAACAGAACTCATTCAGCATCAGAGAGTCTGACCAACTGCCCCCTTTACACTGAACCCCACTTAATAAAAAACAGGAAATGAAATGCAGACACTCCTCAAATTACCTAATCAATGCAATAAACTCAAGGAGACAGAGCTAATTAAATGAAAGCATGAGAGCTCTTGGCATTATTGATGAGGCTCAGTGCCTGGCTCCATATTTCTGCTGTCACTTAGCCACGACATGAGCTTGTCTGGGTGAGAATGGGAAGGAGCAGCCGAGCTATGCCACTGCACAAACTTAATTCAGCGAAACTAACGGTAATTGAAGGAGCTGCTCATCCTGTCATAAGCTGATGATGTGCAAGTCCTTCATTACTGGGGCAGAAGCTTGGGCCAGAGCCACAAATGAGTGAAGCACTGTAATGAACAGATATGGTTCAGGAGGGCAAGAACGGGGCATAATTAAGGATGTATAGACAAATATATAGAAAAATATACTACTACTCAACACATAGAACAGTTTTTGCTGACAATCAAAGTTTCTTCATTTTGGCCTAAAATAACCTGACCTATATTTCAAATTGCATGTGTGCAAATATGAGGACAAGTAACATATAAGAATCTGGAGATACACAATTGCCCAGAAATAAAAAAGATGGACATTCCAAATGAACACCACACTGTCTTTTTCAAAAAAATATTTATGGGTGTAGCTTATGACAAAGCTCTTTCTCTTTAGATCATTAGAATTTCAATCTCTTTAAAAATATTAGAAATGTGCAACACAAAGCAGACATTGGAGACCATGTCTATGGGAAGTGCTTATTCTTGCTGTTTTGCCAATTAGAAATGAATGAATGATGTTTGGAGAAGCAGCTGTGAGGTTCTTTCCCACCCCACACAAATCTTTGCCTCTGTATGCCTTCGTCAGGTTGTTTTCCACCATCTGTGGGGACCAGATTTGACAGTAAGAATTAGACACTGTGACAACTGCATCCGTGTTCATGACAAGAGGAGTTGAGTCCTTGTTCAGATTACAGCGCCGCTTTGGTTCGGAAGCTGCAGTAAACCCTCACTAACAATCCTCTCTACTAAACAAGAACCATCAGACTGCCTCAGCGCTGTCTCTAGCAGATCAGAAGAACTACACCTCTGGGTCTTTCTCCGAAACAATTCTTGTGTTTTTGATTCTTTAGTTCTTTATGCTATGAGACCACAATTTAGCATAGAAGCCAACGACAGTAATGGTTCTGGGATGCATCTTGGTGTTTCCTTTAACTGATCTTACGATATTCCATAAACCGCAATGTCTTCTGGGGAAGAGTTATTTGACAAGCTGTAATACAAATGTTCAACCAGTCTACCAAATGATTCCAAGAGGACCTAGAACGTCAATGCATGTTGGCAGCTTTAAAGCAGCAGATTGCTCCCTTAAGGACTCCAAGCTTCACTACTACAACAGGGCCAGGCCATACCAGACATAATGCAGCACAGCTTTGCATACAATTCTACAGTGAATCATGTCATACTATGAATTTTCTTATGCCAAAAGTGCCCCAAATTTCCACATGCATAAAATGTATTACATTAACACACTTTTGTTCACTTACTTTTATTACTAATGTACATTTTATTTATGTGAATATGATATACACATCTGAATGTAGTATATTCAGTGCATCATGTTCATGGTGCATTACCACATCAATTTGACACAACAAGAAAGACACACCAGTATATGCACAAATAAGTCTATGTTTCCTTCTCCATATTTTTGCAGTTAGCTCTGTGTCTGAATGAAAGTGGTCTATCAACACTGCATTGATTCACACATCATTGCTCCTCTCACACCGAACACTGTAAACAGGGTGGAAATCCTATGTTAGAGATAATTGGTGCCCTTGTAACAGAAGAGCGTAAATATTTGCATTCTACATGCTGACAAAAAGGAAGCGCTGCGGCCGCCTTGTGCCTTTGCGGCGACTGCCAAGTGTGCCATCTGGCTAATAGCGCCATATTCTCATGGCACAAGCAGATGCAAGGGGGTGAACAAGTGAGGGAGAGTGTGAATGGGTGAACAAGCGATGGAAGTGAGGGAGTGAAGGAGCGAGAAAGAGTAAGCATCTTATCAGTGCAGACAAGACAAATGGTTGTGGGCAAATTAGAAAAAGCATAGGAAAAACAAACATGAAATTTATCCCATGCTGTACAACACACACATATGCACAGTGCAACACACGTCATTTCTCATGGGTGCATGAATAGAAAATACATGTGTCAGTTCAGTTTGCATGTTCCCATATGTGTGTGTTCCAAGGATTTCAACCTCTAAAAAAGAAAAGTAATTATTAATGTGAATGAAGGCTATAGGACTAAATGGCGTGGGGGTGGGGGGCAAGAAAACAATAGATTGTTCAGCACATTATTCTAAGGAGTGAATGCAATCCAGAACAATTAACCATGTTATCAAACCTAAACTATTGTGCTGGAATAATTGTAAAGTCAAGCTTCATGAGGCATCCACATAAGAGTGGCTTATTCTACTGTCCTGCCAAGTGATGCTGTTATCCCGCACATTCAGAGTAGATATTAAATCCAGTTATTATGACAATGCAGTTCTGGTTCTGGTGCAGTTACAATGGGACATCTGGAAAGTGGCCAGAGAATTAGGAGTGGAGCATTAATGAAAGCTAAAGTTAAAGATATAGTTGTTGTGGTGGAGTCAGATGCAGGATGGACCCTCTGTTTCAGAGTCTCTCTATATTCCAGTCTGAGGAAGCTGATAAAGTGCATGGTGGGCTTATCTATAAACATGCTGTCTTATCTATGAGTAAACAGCGATGGAAAAAATGCAATTCACATGTTTTATTTAACGTATGTTTGCCCTTTCTGGTAACCTTTCTGGTGTCCGGTGAAATCTCGTTGAGAGGACGCTGATCAATAAAAAGCAGGAAGGTAATTAATGCTGCTTTAGACAGGTGTAGGCACACACACACACACACACAAAAGTGTGCTTAAGAATATGGTTTTTTTGTGAGTATTATATTAGTCTTTGCTATACTGATAATACAGAAGACCGCAGTATGATCTCTCTAACCAATCATTAACTTCTTTACTGCAAACTTTGAACATTCTGACTAAACACTGTTCCTTATAAGCATTTATGTGGATCAGGACAGGGTGGTATTAAAGCATTATGGTATGCAGAAGTATTTAGGAATTCTGGCATGACTTTCATTATCATCAATACTGCTCCTGTGAACTGGGGTGATGAATTGTAGGTCAGTGTACTGGTGAGAAAGACACCATCCCCCACTGACAAAATAAAAACCCCAGCACGTCACCCCCCACCCCATTATATTTAATACAGCAAGGTGAAATTTGAGGAAGCCAGAAGGATAAAAAAAATACATACCACCCAAGCCAAATGTGGATGCATTCAGGAATCAAGGAATTTGTATTATCCACATCTTGGGTCAAAATAATAGAGGATGAGCTCAATCAAGTTACATCTAGTGTTGTTCAGTTTGTTTCTCTTAACAAAAGGTACAGTATTCACACCACTCCTTTGGTCCTCAAGTGACCGTATGGCATTATTTACCAGAAAAGCGTGTGTACAGTTGGAAGAGTGATGAAGGCCAAGGAAAACCTCTTTGTCTCCACTGAGGGAATCCGGTCAAGGGCAACTTATTTTAGATATGTATGGCAAAGTGATGCACTTTTCAAAATAACAGTTCAGCACTAGGTATACATAATATATGTACCTGTCTCAGGGGTACAATTACTGACTGCAGTCCATCTCTTCGTACACAATTTATCTATATCCCATCTATCAGATATTACTTGGGTTGTGGACCATTCTCAGCCCTGCAGTGATTCCTTGATGGTAGTGACATAGTGGCAAAGTACTGCTACAACAGTCACTGCAGTGTCACTAGTGTTTAGAAATACCTAGGATGCAATCATACTCCTGTTCTTGCAGGGCCAATGTCCAGAAAAACTTTCCCTGCTTAAACTCACTTGATGCAGCTCATCTTTTGATTGCCAGGATTAGTATAAGTGCTTTAGTAGGATAATTACCAGATGGTGCTGAGCATAGCTGGACACCTCTAGTCTAGAGCAGTGGTGCCCAATCCTGGTCTTGGTAATCTAACGCCTTGCAATGTTTAGCCCCAACCCTGATCTGACAGACATTATCCATGTAATGAAGGCTTTCAGTGTCTCTTATTAAAAAGCCAGAATTGCTGGATCCAGCAGGATTTGAGACCCTGTTGTCTAGGAGGTGACACTGTGCAGAAACAAAGATTAACTATATCTATAATTATTAACCTGCAAAGTGTATGAACAGAACTGGTATGGCCAGTTAGAGTACACTCAGTTATGCCCATTAGGTGAATCTGCAGTTTTTAGATGCCTCTACCTTGTGTCTAATTTTTTTTTCAGAGTTTTTTGGGAATCCAGAGGGTTGCTGTCACCTGTTTACTCAAGACTTTTGTTCATATTCACACTATGGAAAGCTCACAATGAGATAATTACTAGCCTCTGAGAGAGAGAGAGAGAGAGAGAGAGAGAGAGAGAGAGAGAGAGAGAGAGAGAGAGAGAGAGAGAGAAAAAAAGCGCGAGCGCGCGAGAGAGAGAGAGAGAGAGAGAGAGAGAGAGAGAGAGAGAGAGAGAAAAAAAGAGTGAGAGTGAGAGAGAGAGAGAGAGAGAGAGAGAGAGAGAGTACTCCGCCATTTATTACTAAACTGTCAATTCACATTAAGCCGGCATAAAGAGAATAAAGCACAGAGAATACTGAATTAGGAGAGAACAATGAGGTTATCTACATCACTCAGCTCTCTCAGAAAAACTTCTTCCTTTCACAAAACATCTGACCACAAACCATGTCCAAAGAGAAGGTCCAAATCATACAGCAGACAGTATTACCCATCTCTAATCATTGGACCCATTCCAGCTATAGATTAGGTAACACTTTAATCTCAGTCAATAATGAGAGCAACAATTCATCCTTCTAAACAGCCTACTTACAGCATGTAAATGTTCAAAACAAATCTGTTACTAAACCTGTAACTTATTACTAAATACAATTACAACAATTATTAAATTGTATTTATATGCTCTCAGATAAACAGCATTGTGCAAAAGTCTTAGCCCCTTAGAAAATTATATTTCAAAGCTGTTTACCTGAGCAGTACATATTTTTTAACCTGCCAATATTAGAATAAATACAAATAACATGATTATAAAACAGGTTTATACTATATATGTCAATGTGTTGGCTTAAGTATTTCCAGGGCTCTCCTCCTGGAAGTTCGGTATTACTTACAGTTCCCATCAAATAATTGGTTTGTGCTCAGTCAATCCTTCATTAGACTAAATCAGGTGCTGCTGCTGCTTCACACACAAAATCATGCAATGGCTGGAGGCATGAAGGAAAAATCTTAATAACTACTTTTTTACAAACAAATCTCCATTCTTTTCACTGCTTTCCAACATTCACTTGTAATTTGCTATCATCAATGGGCTCCTTTTAAAAACCATATTGATTTTAAAGTTTTACTATTAACATTCAAAGCTCATCTGCATCTTCTGTATCTTTCTGATCTACTACACAGTCATATACCCACTCGTGCTCTTACTTAGATCTTCTTTATCCAATTTACTCACTATCCCTTCTGCTCACTTTTTCACCACTGAGTTAATATCTTTCAGCCATGTTGTTCCCCATCTCTGGAACTCCCTCCCTCAAGATATCTGCAGCACTAACTCACTTCCCACCTATAAATCCAAATGTAAAACTTCTTTTAAACATACACTATTCTCTTTGATTTTGTCCTTTGACCGTATTACATACAGATTTTGCACTTTTATGATTACATTTATATAATGTTATTTTAATTTTATATTGTTTTCTGTTTATCTTATGTATTTTTATGCTAGTTCGTCATTTTTTTCTTGGTATATAAGCAATATTGCTTAATTTCTATATAAGGTGTTATTGAGTGTTCAGAAAAGGCGCCTTTAAATAAAACAAATTATTATTAATTATTATTGCAAATGGTAAAGAGCATTAAAAAAGTTCAGAAAACCTCGATCTAACACAAAGCTTCAAAACCCAACATCCAAATTAGGAACCATTTATTAACTATAATGCATATTCTACATATTTTACTGTTTAAGCTTAGAATCAGAACTGATTGGATCATGTATCAATGCCATTGTGAGAAAGATGGAAAAATGAAATTTCACGACTGAGATTTTGATTATGTGAGCAACTATTATGGCTACAAAGTGCAGCTTTAAAATAGTTTTTATCGTTTGTGTTTATTATTTTCAAACTTAAATACATGTAGTATATTATTTAGTATATATACAAATAACACACACACATACACACACATATAACTATTATTGCTATACTATTTCTCACAAGGAGTGTCAAGAGAATCACCTTTATATCTCCTGACATAATAAGCATTAAGAGCAACATTCAAGCATTTCTTCTGAAAATGGAAACACCACAAGTAGAAATAAAATCTTGTTAAACATCAATTTGCAATAAAGATAGAACACAAATTCCCTTCTTCTATAAACCTTGCTACACACCATGGAGCATCAGGTCACTACTCAACTGCCAACTGCAGAGCTAGCATATTGAACAGAAAATCAATGGCACTTGACTTCAACACTGACCATTTTAAAACCCCTCAGACCACACTTCCAGACACAGACAAATACACAAAGGCAGACAGACAATCATAGACCAGCACAGAAATACAGAAGACACACAATGACATACAGCTTGACACTCACAGTGAGAGACACTGACTCTTCCTGCATACATTTTTTACCACTCATTCGCCTCATTCATGAAACAATGAACACATTTGTGTAAAACTTCTTGTATGCATGAATGCATTTTGAAATAAGCATCAACTAATCATGTTACTTATAATTAGTGATGCCCAATTAGGCCAATTTTGTTAGTGTTTTTCAAAGTATTTTTTAAACTGTTACATTGTGTTAAAGGGGTTACAATTCTTAAAGCTTCACATCATAGTTATCTGGCAACTGAGCACAATTAGTCAGGTGTACAGTACAGGTGTAGCAGAAGCATTCAAGCTCTCACCTGTCTCCGGTTCTTAACCTGAAATTGCAAAACTGGCCAAGATCATAACCAATTTGACCAATTGCTTGGTTGTTTTTGTTTGTGCGTCCCTACTAATAACAATAAAAAAACCTCAGTAGTTAACAAAGGTAGATTAATAAATGAGGCTGTTTGTCACTAATTTATCCAGCAGTCAAGCAAAGCATGAATGAAATATTTTAGTGTGGCTGTGAAACTCCTTTTATTCTTTCACACACCACCTTCCTGACTGAGCTCGTCACATTAAACCTGAACGAATCCATATTGGACAGCTTTGCAGGGACACAAGCTGATACACACCGCTTCAGTGCAATGACATGCTTGACTGCACAGCACAGAAGCCGATACACAGACACACACACACACACACACACACGCATCTCACTTTCCCAAATGCCACTTCAATTTCCAATCATCAATGCAGCAATTAACTGTTGTGAGTATCAGATATGACTGGGTTTTACTCCTTCAGAGCCCTTTAACCCAAAACACCCTGTAATACCCTACCACAGCCCAACACCTCCACCAATAGCAACTAAATCAGGAATGATCAATGTAAAGGGCAATGAAATGGCAAAATGTCGTTTCCTGATATATGTGACCAACATGATCACAATAATCTTACTGAAATATACTCTATTTAAGCAGTAATATATACTAAAATCACTTTAGATTGAAAGATGCAGTGCTGGGCAGTACTTAAATTCAATATTTTCCACATATAACATGGTATCTTGGTAGAATGTCAAGTAAGCCTTAATAAAGTATAACTCAAATAAAATAACTCATGTGAGCGCACTGCTATTCTATACTAAAAGAATATCAGGCAAAATGATATTTGCTTTATTCTCTTAAAACTACACATGAAACCTTAAACTATACTTAAACCTTTCTCTATTTTTCACAAGACAATTGTAGATTTAGTTTTCAAGAATTAAGTCAGCTTTAAACAATGGCATTTCCACAAAGGCAAACATGAGGCAAGTGGGGTACAGAAGCTATAGAAAAAGCTTTAAGATTCATTGCCTTTCATAGCTACCACCATTTACAGTGTACTATGGCAAAGAGTATCAATACACTGAAGAAAAACAGACTGAAAGTAGAGATGAGATGGTACATTACTACCTTTTTTCTTTTCTTATATCAATATTGAAACGTTGAGTCTTGCCCAATTCCAATATTAAAACCGTTTATTTTCTTTATAAATTACTTTACTTTACAATCAGGTATCTGTAATTGAAGCACTTTACTCCAGATGAACATTAAAAATAGGCTTTTGTGTCTGACCTAGTAAAACACCCAAGTATCACACAGTAAGCACAGAGCATCAGTTTGTGCTGTTTCAGGCTAAATTTGTGATAGGATTGGATCTGATAAAGTTGTTTTTTTCCCCAGCAGCCTGAGCTTAGATCCCTTGCATGAGCATCCACCTTTGTAGTCTTTGGCAAGACCCCTAGTGTTACATTTGCCTACATCTGTAGCATGATTTAATTATAAGATACTCTGGATTGGAGCACCAGGCAACATATATCTAAATGCAATATTGACCTGATACTGATTTGTATCAATCTATCAAAAGCCTTAAGTATCAATGTAGTTTTGGGAAAATTTGAATTTAACTATTTATTACAGTACTGGGATGGTGGAAGAATATTTATGACCAGCAATTGCACACGCAGGAAATGTTAAACCAGAGTTGTACTCTTTGTGGCCATTATAAAAATGAATAAGCATTCCATCCCTACTGTGTTGCTCACCGTACAAATTGAGGATTCAGGGGGATAGAGGGACAGAAAGAGATAGAAAGAGGAGAGAGATATGATGGTCAATTAAAGTGCATTCTCAGCACCTGCAGTGCAGATGGGATGACCCATTGATGAAAGGAAGGCTCTGAATCCTTCTCTGTTCAAACACACATACATTGAAACCCCTGGGAGCTAGAAATGGGTCTCTCCTTGTGACACTGAAGACGGAAGACCTGAACAATAGTGTGGTTGAACACTGATGCTCTAAACGTAATTTGTTTTTAATGGCCTATTTAATGAGTAAAATAATGGGCAAGCACTTAGGGTCAAATTTTGCTTTAAACTCATAGAGCACTAGATAACATTTAACCAATGTGCGATCATGTGGTGGGTATTAGAAACGGCTATGGAATCTCTTTTTCTTTGTTCTACTGTCTATATGGGTGACGGGCAATTCTCATATGTAGCATTAATATTAATATCTTAATATGGATGTGATTTGCACCACAAGGGTAGTTGGCAGAAAAAAGTAGTAAATAAATGAAACAGTAACATAGAAATAAAATTAAGTAAGGCTTTAAGTATTGCTTTCAGACACTAATACAATAATTTCATGCATGATCAGAAAGACGATTAGTCTATTTTTTATTATTATTTTTGATAGCGAGGACCATTTGAGGCTGTAGCCATGGACATTCAAACCCAATAACACTGTTTTAGATTTAAAAAGATGAAAGGTTAATTTTGTTTGAAATCCTAGAAACATACAAATAAAATTTTGCATTAAAAAGTGCCTAGCCTGTTTAGAGTGTTTGGTGTCTACGCTTTAGCACAGGGAATTATTATCCAGTTAACAGCATTGAAAAGTTTTTACCTCAATTGCTCTGCTCCAGACATATTTATTCTACAGGATGCAATACTTTGACAGTCTGATATGAGTTTACAGCATTGCTGTTATAGTCCATATCTGTTCTCTGCCAGTCATAATAATGTTTTAATTGCATTGTACATCACTGTTTATGATAAGAATACTAATAAGTATAGTGTAAGAATGCTTATGCTTATATGTAAAGAGATTTTAATATTAAATTAGATTTCATTCAGTTCATACTATGGAAAATTGCATCATTAGTATTCAACATGAAGTAAAATGAGTAAAAAAGTTGTTTATTTCTATATTTATTAAGTAGTCAATTAAAATAGCACCACTAATTCTGGATAACACTGTATGCAGTCTTTTTAATTCAACCACCTTTGCAATACAAGTATCAAGAATAATAGCCAAAACATTCATTATAACCACTTTATTAGCCCATATAGCTGATCTAGCCCTCATGTCACAGTGGGGGCGCCATCATTTTGCAACAGAAGCGAAAGTGCTGCTGGTGTTTATAACAAGATTTTAGTCCCAAGGTTGTAAATGAATCCCTCCTGCTGGGTCCTGCAAGCTTCCTGCCACTAAATCCATCCTAATTGTGTCACATGCACATCCATTTGCCAGGCGTATAATCAGTAATGCAGTTATCAGAAAGGCCACGCTGGTGTGAAGGATGCATGGGAACACAAAGAGTTATTACTGTGTGACCCCCAAATGAGATTTAAAGAGGATAAACAAAGACTCAGCACGCAGAACAGCAGGGATTAATGAAGATATGCCAGAGCCGATCAGCCCTAATTTATCTTATTATTATTATAGATACTTGTTGCAGTTATTAATGTGTTACATATTTAAGGGAAATATATATATATATATATATATATATATATTATTTTTTTATTTTTTTTTTTTTTACATATATGATACAATGCTGAGGTGCTCCCAATCTCTAAATCACAGGGTGAAACCTATGCAACACTAGACATTAAATCTTCCACTCCTAATGTACAGATCAGATTTCCATAAAGATGGACTATGCTGTAAAATACAATAGAAACAAAAATCTGCAATTTCTCTTGAACCTTTTTTTGAAAAAATTCATGATAAGCAGGTGAATTGATAACAGGTGAATGTGTCATGATTGGGTATAAAAGGGACATCCACCAAAAGTTTAGTCTTTGCAAAGAAGGGGTTTGACTCACCTTTAAACATAATGAGAGAATTGCAATTTTCATTTAATCATTTCAAACATACAGAACATTTCTTAGTTCAAGAATACAGAGAGTTTAGGTCTTTCCCCATCTATACTACATAAAATTTCACTTCACTATTTAAAAAAAGAAAAGTGGGCAGTGGTGGCCTTGGGACCTGAAGGTCGGAGGTTCAAGTCCTACCTCTGGCACAACTAAGGTACCCTTGAGCAAGGTACACCTTCCCGCTACACTGCTCTCTGCTCCACGTGTGCACGTGTGATGGGAATTAAATGCAGAAGTCACGTTTCACTGTGGTGAGAGAAAGTCATACACACTGCCAAATAAACTGAAGGTTGCAGGTTCAAGTCCTGGCCCGGGGGCCACTAAGGTACCCTTAAGCAAGGTACTGTCTTGCTACACTACTCCCTGGGTGCTGTTGATAGCTGCATGCAGCTCCATGTGTGCACATGTGATGGGTTAAATGCAGAGGTCATGTTTCGGCATGGTACTTGAGTGTGTTCACAATGTCAAATAGTCACTTTAACTTTCACAAGTTCTATAAGCTTGAGCTCATTTCAGATGTACAGAAAGACAGTGCAAAGGTGTTGTGATCAGATGAGTCCAGTTTTCAGCCCCTTTTTAAAAATAAAGAAACAAATAAAACGTGGAGTTCTCCATGCTAAAGATGAAACTGACCATCCAGACTCAAAAGGTGCAAACATCAACACCAAACACCAAAGGCCAACACTTATCATGGTATAAAGGTGCATTAATGCCCATGACATGGATAACCTGCATATGTGTGAGGGTGTGAAGATGATAGAGACTTTAGAGTGACATAAGCTGCCATCAAGGCAATGTATTTTCCTGGAAAGTCCATGATTTTTCCAGCAAAACAATACCTTTCTGCACATGCTTCAACAGCATGACTCATAGACAAAGAGACAAAGAGTGTCTGTGCTTATACTTTTAGTGTAATGTCTGACACATTTTTGCAAATTTTAAAGTTATTTTTAGAGTTCACTAGTCTTGCGAACCAGGAAAAGGTTATCAATCCATCAATCTCCCTGGAAACTTTCCCTACGAAATGCCACTGAGTATATGCAAATCCTAGTGGTTTTCTAGCAAGTATACATTTTCCCCCTTCATTACATAGACAGCTCTGATGTGCATCAGGAAAGTGTGCATTCAAAAACACAGAATATATAAACATATCACTATTGATCAGCAACAGCTAAACTCATCCCCTGTTCCTGTAGTCTTTTGGTGTCTAATTTCTCTGCAGTGATGTTGTTTAAAATACAGGATCATAGTAATGATGGCAGACATTTTGGAGTCTTTACTAAGTAGACTAAATGGATTATAATGGTTATCCATCACCTGGCACACCATCTGGCAAATAGTGACAAATAGTCACTTTAACTTTCACAAGTTCTATAAGCTTGAGCTCATTTCAGATGTACAGAAAGACAGTGCAAAGGTGTTGTGATCAGATGAGTCCAGTTTTCAGCCCCTTTTTAAAAAATAAACAAATAAAAAAAAAAAACAAACCTAATTTAACTGGATAATCTTGTAATTTTCATTTTAGTTTTTCAAATAGGTTTTGAAACCTGAGGAGATTTTACAACACAGGATTTCTCTGTTAGCCAGATAAATTCAGCCCAAATTTAAGGATTATCCAAGAGGAATGTCCCTCAGCTCTTTTTGGACAGACTTGCTTTTGGGGTTTAGTTATCTGGAAAAGTCTGTTGATAAAAATAAATTAATAAGATTATAGTTTGATGTCCACAAAAATACTCAGTACTTTTTGTATTATTTATGTTAAAATGCACTAAGTGTTTTTGCTGACAGGCTCTATTGTTGGTCTAAATCTATAAATAGAACATCTGGTTATGACAGATACAGTTCAGAGTCCTAGAAATGCCCATGAGATATGAAATGTTTTGTGACATTATTTATCACATTACAAAAACTTTGTCATATCGCTGCATCTTATCTGTCATTAATAAAGCATGTAAAAGCACAGCATTCAGAAAGACCCATAGATGGGGGATAAACATAGGCAGACTGCATAATCAGGCATTCTTTGTATAACCCATACACTTTTGGCATGGGAGTGACATTTCGCACTGCAGGGTAAACGTGCTCATGCACACACACCTCCAGACAATAACAATGGTGGTGCAGCCGCCTCAGTTTTGACACAACAGGATCGCTCCACACTGCATGGGGAGAAAATGACACTCACCTAGCAAAGCAGAGCATGCACGCACACACATTTTCACAGTCCTCTTTGTTTCTAATAACATTTCTTCAGCTCTCCACAATACCCACTATCCTCTAACTTTGTTAAAATACAGGTAGCTAAATGGGTCCTTTGACACTAAGCATGAAATTTTAGCTGATGACTAATCACTATAAAATAATATTGAATAATGATTTAATTGATGTTTGTTTTTTCATTGTATACTTCCGATTGAAGCGCTGTCACAATTGTTCGTGCCATGTGTCCTGTTCGTGTTTTGGTTTATCATGTGTTCCTCAGTCTCATGTTTTATGTTTATGTTCTGTCGCGCCTATGCCTCCGCATGTGCCACCTGCCCCTCCTTTGTTCAGGTGTTTGTGCTTACATGTCTCTTTATAGTTTTGCATGTTTGTCCTAGTCTTGGTCAGTTCTCTGTTGTTTTATGTAAGAGTTAGTAGCTATTCTGTTGTGTTCATGTCGTGTTGGACCGCTGTTATACCCATTGTCTCATAGTCTGTTACTCTTGTAAAATAAAACCTCAGAAAATCCCACAAGCCAAGGTTGCTTTCGCAACCCAAAATCCTTACAAGTACAAGCCAGTGGCTAAATTGGCTAAAACTGTTCAAGCTCAAATAAACAAACATTATGAGCAAATTAACAAATATTTTACTGAATGCTGCCCTCTAAAGGTGTTATAACAGTTAAATGTTTGTTTTTGTTAGATCCACAAAATTTTAAGTTCTTTATCAGTTACAGATTTACAACTGTAAGTCCATCTCAGGAAACATTTTAGAACCTTTATTTTTAAGAGTTTACCCAATCAGAAGAGACTGCTGAGAAACCCTAGTCATACACATATACACACAGTGGAAACTACATGAACACTTAGTTAAATATGTACTTGTTTTTAGTAACCACACCCTAACATCCAGTTCAGACTTTATACTGTATATTCAACCACTGGCAATTTCATGCACTGAACTACTTGAGGATTTAATTAGGAAGCCAGAACACTTAATGGTTGGTAGGGGTTCAAATACTCATTTCACTCAATGAAATGCAAATCAGTTTCTATCTTTTATTTAAAGTT
>JBBPDA010000037.1:5981228-5997889 GCA_037974385.1 Arnoldichthys spilopterus
AATGCAGAGGTTGCATTTCGTTGTGGTGCTTGAGTGTGTTCACAATGACAAATAGTCACTTTCACTTCACTTCATAAGATGAAAGTCCATTATCACTTCCCCTTTCTATAGACTGTTTGGGCTGAAGTCAGCTGAGATGGACTTGAACTAAAACAGCTTATTTATAGATATTTGCATCTGTCTGAAACATGCTTACCTGTTCTGAAACACTCTGTTCATAGTAACACGCCCTCACAGCAATCGATGATTTCTTATTCTCATTTTTTTAAACTTTTTTTTCACCTGTCATCACAGCCGGTGACAGGAACAGAAGCATCAGAAGAGGCTGAGTCAGAAAGTTTTTTTCATTTTGCATGATTTGATTTGTGTGGGCTGAAGTTGAGCTCTTGAGTTGCATGATCTAAAACTGAACAAATGAAGCGCAAAGATAGATTCAGGACAGGAGTGTCTGGGGGGAAGACAGATTGATCGAGGCGGGAGATTAAAAGCATCGAGGCTAGGCTGAGAAGGATGGGACGGGTGGGGCAGTTGTACAGTGGGGTTAAAGCTGACAGAGAGGGAGATGGGAAGAGGAAAAGAAAACAAGGCCACTACAAAGAGCTCTCGGCAGGAGGAGCTGAGCTGAAGATCAGTGTAAGATCAGTTCACTGTGGTCAGATTAACTTGTGCAAAAGTGTGTAATGCGTTCAAGGGGTCAAAAACAACTACCACATCTCAACTTGGTGGTCATTTTTGGCAACAATGATTTATTTAATTGGACATATGACCTACAGGTAGGTGGTACTGCTGGTTTTCTTTACAGTACAATACCAAGTCATACCAAGACTACAAGACACTGTACTGACACATTTAATAACTATTTATATTGTTTGAAAACATGACCAGCACTTTAGATCATGTAAACATTTGATCACTCAAAAGACAGTAACAACCCAGCAAACATGTGACCTCTGCTCGTCTGTACTAAATTGGTTGGTCCAGGACCATCTGTATCTCTATACACTGTGCAAATCAGGTTCAGTATTTGGATTTCTGACTGACCATATTTGGATGTCTGTATGTATTCAGTTCAATATTTGAGTATTTGGCTAGGAGATTTTTTGGACATCTGTGGACATGTAAGACAGGTGCAGGAAATCAGGCAAAGTTGTCAAAATCAGTTGCTGTACATGTGCTTGTTGCAACATAATGTTCCTATTGCTATCATTGTGTATTATTCAAATATTCTGACAAATTGTTTTTGATGCTTTGGCAATATTACTATGGGTGGAAGTACTGGATGCTCAACTTTCATTCTGGCTCCTCAGGGAGACATCTTTTTTTCTTAAATTAAGACTGTTACATATGTCACAGTTATTAAAGTTTAAATATTTTTGCTTCTGTACAGGTGCTATTTCCAGAAATGTAAGGTTTTGCCACAACAGCAAGGATAGTCATGGCAAAAGTCCCCCCCCCCCAAAAAAAAGGTTTGCACACCAATTAAATAAAACATAAAATATACAACATGCCAAAACTTCTCATAGACCACACTATCTGTTAACTTTAACTCAATATGTTTAAGTTAAACAAATAAGCAGTGATGGTGGATACAATATACAGAGGTGAACTGCCTGTAGAGGGTGTACTTTCAATTAAAAAATCACTCAAGCATGTCATTGATGCAGGCAATCCCAAACTCTTGCATACATCTGCATATATCCTCACATATATCTTATGTATGCTTTTCAGTAGGAAATGCCAGGATCGGATATATTGACACATTAGTATTGATCTGCCCATCCTTACTATGAACGATGACCTCAAAACAGCCCAGCAAGCATTAATTCAATCTTTTCTCAGCCAATTCAAGGACGCCCTCATTCTTGTCTATGAAGTACAAACCCTGTATGGTGGATCTCACTAACTGGCAGCTGGATCAGAGGGTGAACAGGAAGTGAAGCCCTTTTAATCTTACAGGATCATAAGCTAGTTAACTTGTACCTTCCTCTTCTTTAAAACAGCCTCTTCCTCTCAATCTCTCCTTCTCTATCATTCATCTGCCTGAAACCCTTGGGAGAAACTGCCAAAGTGCAGGAGCTCTGTAATATTTCAAGAGAGAATGATGAAAGGTTTGACATTTCTATCCTCTTCTGTTACCAGCTTGGTACCATTAAACCAGCAAAACATGGAAAATGCATTGAAAATGTTCAGGGATGCACTGATGTGAGGTTTCTTTTAAAAAATGCAGAAACTGAGACTACATTTACCTGGTGTGGAAAATATTACTAACATACAAGTTATGTGTATACAAAAACTTAAAGCACAGCATCAGCTAAACATTTTGCTCTTCCAGAGCGCAATGAATCTATCAACTATACGTTTTTTGAATCATCGGTCAAATCTAAACATCTAAACTATACTGATATGATTTGTTTGAGCCTACATCTATCTAACCAAGGTGATTCCAATATGCATCCCTAGAAAACTTACTAGCAGCTGATTACAAAAGCACATACACTAATGCAGCATTTTTTACCTGCATTTGCTCACCTACACTCCAAAAAATAAAGTTGATCACTGAGCAATGCCTTGGAAGAACCACTTTTGGTCCAATAAGATTCTTTAAATGGATGAAAGTATTTTCAGACATGAGATTAGTGAGCATGAATAGGTTTAAGTCACAAAATGCACTTTGATTATGCCCATTTAACACATACTTACATGCACATGTAAACTATGCAACCATCCAATACTTCATACCCACTGTCTTGTATATGTGATTGAGTAAATTATTTTTATGCTGTAGTAATTTTTTTATCCTTCAGTGCTATAAATATTATTGTATATTTGCAAGAGAAATTAATGATGATTTTGAGTGATGGGGCATGTGAATGCAAGACATCTCCATGTTAATGGACAACACACCATTATTATTATTATTATTGTTATTATTTTAAATATTATTACATGGAAGGTTTCCCACCCCCACCGTCACCCCCACCCAACACCATGTTTAAGCCAAGACGAGTAGCCCTTATTTTTA
This sequence comes from Arnoldichthys spilopterus, assembly GCA_037974385.1. NCBI lineage: Eukaryota > Metazoa > Chordata > Actinopteri > Characiformes > Lepidarchidae > Arnoldichthys > Arnoldichthys spilopterus. The sequence goes on from JBBPDA010000037.1 coordinate 5,984,251, forward strand.
AGAGTGCGCTGCTTGATGAGCAGCACTCGCCTGGGATGCACCTGAGCATCCCCCTACAATCCTCTCAGGTTCATTACCAGGTCGAGGCAGTTCGCTCTAAGCCATTGCCTGAGGCTCTCTCTTTCATACAGCCCCACAGAGACTGCACAGCTCAAAGTGGATAGAGGATTCAGCAGAACGCTTATGCATCTTTATCCACCAGCCCAAGGTGCCGTGGTGGGTGTCTAAACCTTTAAAGTGGCTGGAGATCAGCAGGAACCTCACTGTATGATGGCTCAATCGTTGTTGGCTTCACTATTGTCACCTGATCCCCTGGAACCCATTTAAATAGGGGCTTATATGCACAGCTCCAGTCTGCTTCAGCCAGGTAACTTTCACAGAGTACAACGTGTCGTACACAACTCATGCATGCTGACAAATAAACAAACCATCAAACAAACAGAAGTTAACTCAGCAGCCTCTGAGTCTCCGCGCAAGCGCATCTCCTTGTTGTCCGGTTCAATGTGATGTCCATTGAGGGAACAAAGAATGACAGCATGCGCGCGCACGGACAGTAGTACTGCCGCGTTACAAAAACATGTGCACACTGGATGTAGCATCATGAAGGACCCGCTTAGCTGTGTCCGTGCGCTGGGAGGCTTCACAAAAGCAGCTGCGTGTCACCTACCTTTAAAAATGGGGCGCTGGAAATCCCTGCTTCCCTTTAAACCCTCTTCTCCCCTGCAGCCCGCGCCTGCTCTCTCTCTCGCGGATGACGGCTGAAAATCCAGTCGCGCGATGCTGCGAGGCGTTTGTTTATTTATTTATTTATTTTGGCTCGTCCCCCCCCCCACACCTGTTTTCCGACAAGCCCCGCCCGCTCCAAACTCGGATTGGACAGTCGCACCCTGGCTGCTGCGTTAGGATTGGATAGCCCCGTTCCTCCGGAGTTCCTAGTTTGTGTACACGAGCATTGGCTGATAGCTTCGGGCTGGCTGTGATAGAAAACGTTAGTATTGGCACACTCTCGAAAGACAGTTGTGTATGTATAAGTGTGTGTATGAGCTACTAACCAATCCTAGTACAAGAGGACGGGGCTTTTTGGAATACGGGTGGAAAAAACACAAGGACTTGCGCCTCCTTTCTCTTCTGTACACCTTCGCTCGTACAAGGTGCTCCGCCTGTAGACTTATTCACTGGAGCGCCCCTCAGTGGCCAAGGATCGAAATAGCAGCAAACAGTAGACGCCATACAGTGTTAAATGAATTTGCAGAAGAAAACATAAGGTTGGGCGATATGATGAGAAAATGTAACATCGCGATACATAAGGCCACACTAAACATATAGTTTAAGCAATCTGGAACACACAAAAAAGTACTGCCAGATTTTAAAAAGGATATGAATAATTATTAGTAAATATAATCATTTTAAGGTAATGAGGGTCGGTGGAGGTGCCGGAATCTCTCCCAGCAGAGAAACACACTGGACATGTTGCAAGTCCATCACAGGGTAGACATATAAACAAACAGAAGATTTTTGAACAAAAAGACAACACTTTAGAAGAACAAAAGTAATATCACAAAATACAATTCATATTTGTTTGATCTTTTCCAATATGGTAACGTCAGCAAATGAACACAGACTGTGCATTAAAAGACAGAAAAAAATGATGTTTAAGTATGTTCTCTGCAGAGGATGTGTTAATTAATTTTCACTGAAGAAATCCATCCATTTTCTAAACCGCTTCTTCCGTTTCGCGGGGAAGCTAGAGCAAATCTTAGCTGACTGCAGGCCTAAGGCAGTACACCCAGGACAGGAGGCCAACCCATCACAGGGCAACACATAGACAGACAATCAATCATACACACATATGGGCAATTTAGAGTATCCAATCAACCTACTGCAGCCTTTTGGACAGTGGGAGGAAACCGGAGCACCTGGAGGAAACCCACACGAACACAGGGAGAGCTTGCAAACTCCACACAGAAAGACACTTATGGCCAACCCGGGGATCGAACCCAGGACCTTCTCACTGTGAGGCGACAGCGCTAACCACTGCACCAGCATGCCGCCCACTGAAGAAATCAACAAAAAAATGTCTTGTGGGGGTTCAAACTTTTGCATATGACAGTAACTTTGATATATAAAGTAATATGATATTATATATGATATAATAACCAGTAAAGTATCACAAAAAGCAATTTATTTACAGCAGCAAGTGGAACAGGAGAAAGACATAGAACGTGTTCTAAATTACATCACAGGATGTACAACTCTCAACCATTCCAGGCTTTTGCACTAAATATACAAATCACAGTAAAATGGTCCAACTAAAAGGACAAAGGACACACAGCAAGATACTGTAAACAGCATTTCATTACATTATATTACAAGGGCTGACAGACATGTACAATTTTGTTCAATTATTGAAAATCTTTGGTGGAGGGAAACAATAATTGAAGGTCCAAAACGCAAGTCAACATAATCTAGAGTTTATAAGAAAAAGCAACTGGGGCTACCTCATAAACCAGATTTCAACTAAGCTGTAAAAGTCAAAAGTGAAAACTGTCCTATCAATGGGAGATTGTGAGTTTGATCCCTGGTGTTGCCACAGCCATTCGTGGCTGAGAGTCCAAAAGAGCACAAATGGTTTCTCTGGGTTTGTAGGATTGCCCTTCCTCTCCCCCAGCACTCATTGCTAACCAGCAAGGGTATCTCTTGGCTGATGTAACACAATTGGCAGTCAGTGCTCTCCTCCAAGCATGTGTGTATGGTTGGGGGAGTTGAGACTAGTGGGTGAAACTGAACGTGTCTACACTGAGGAGAAAATCTGAAAAAAATTGAAAAATGTTAAAAATGAACAGTAATTACCTTCTGCTATTGGACAATTCTGTCTTCTGGCTTCATAATCTAACTAACAGAGAAACCGTACTATGTGAAATATCCCTCTGGTCTACAATCAGAGAAGATCTGAAGGTAAGTAAGAGTGGAAGAAATGCCATGCAATTTCTTTCAAGTGTTTAAACATGTCTTACAATTGTTTTAGGAACGGTTCAGCAAAACTGACAAAAAATACATAGATGAGAAGACAAAACTTTTTTTAAGCTATAAACCTTTTCCAAAACATGACACAAATTTCTGCATATACATCTCAGGTTCTGACATTAGAAAAAGCATACATTGTCATTTACAAATTATTTACTGCAACATTTTGACAGCATACACAGCAGTTTCTTTTTACTTATAGCTGCAAGCTCTTCTGTCTGATGTGTTTCTGGGTAAACTAGTGTACAGATAAGCAATGTCATGTTTGCTGCACTGGTTTACATTATTATCTTGTTTGTAGGCAAAGTCTTAACTGTTAAAACATTTAACAGATTAAAATCTTAAAAGCAGGATTAGGAAATAGTCAGAATTGCAAATGGCATTGAATGTCTCAATAAATTATTTAGTGTCTAAAACAACATGCAGTAACACCCAATCTGCCACATTTGGAAAACATATATTGACATGAACTAACAGATCATAAAGTGTTTGAGTTTGTAGTTTCGCTACTGATCCTCTAGGTGGCAATGTCAGTCAAAATGTATACAGAGTACCCAATGAGGAGAAAATCTGGATCAAAGTCAGTTTTAACTAGTAGAAAAAGTTTCGTAAGTGGACTGTGTTCTCAAACAGACTGGAGTAAATACTAAAACAAGAAACAGTAAGGCAGCCACGGCGAGCATTTCTTCATTAAACACACTAAACTGTAAAACAGAGAGCACTGGTGAAGGTTGAGCATCCCTGATTCTGTAGAACTATGCTGACTGTAATATCACCTGTCCCGTAAAGACAGTGGTGAACGTGCAGTCTGATGACGATAGCAGCCATCAAGCAACACAAATGATCCTTGTCTAAAACCAGACATGCACGCATAGACAAACACCATTTAAATGAGCCTATCATAAAAAAAAATGTCTAGCTGTCCTTAGACAGGACATCCTTTGTCTGTTTTGGTTTCTTGGAGTTATTCAAAGCTGGGTATAAGTTCCTGAGTTGTGAAGGGCAAATTAGTAGCTGACAATTTAGAGTAGAGATGGCACTGATCCGATACCCATAACTGGTACCAACAGAAAATGCTGTATTGGATATTAAAGAAAAAACAAGGACAAATCTGAGTGGCTCTGTGACAAATTCAGCCCCAATGATCACAAAGCTCCTTATAGCATTACGTAATGTAAATTAAAATAGGACAAGTGATACCAACAACAGCCACGTGTTGCCTAAAGAAAAATCTTAATGAAAATAAGAGAGTAGATAACTGTTCAGCAAAGTACATGCATGGCAAGTGCTGTGTGAAAATACTTCACATAGAGTAGAAACACTTCATACATTTATATGGTCATCTTAAGTGAACTGCTACATTAAAATAGCTCTTTTTAAAGGTGTTTTGTTTTAAATCAGATTGGTATTGGTTTTATGACTCTCAAGGTTTCCGTATCTGTATTGAATAAAAGGAAAAGCAGTATTGTGCCATCTCTAATTTAGAGCCCCCTAACAACACTTCCTCATAAGGAAGTGACATAACTAATCAACCATCTCCCCACACTCTGCCTGATAATAGTCGGTGATATGCTTTGGTGCCCTCTGGCATTATGCTTCATAGAGATGGTGATGCAGACAGCTGAGAGGTTTGCCTGGTGTGCTCTCCATCTCAGAGCTCTCCATCCTCATCAACCCCATTCTCTTGTCTGGTGCAGAGGAAAGCCTCTTTTTCATGTGACATGGTGTCCCCATTGTGGGCACAGGTGGTTTTGCAGGGACCCTGCTCTTCATCAGAACTAGAGCGAACCAGGGTGCCTTCTGAGCTGTGCCACATTCCATAGCCAAAGTAGATAACAAAGCCTAAGAAGAAGAAATTAATATAGGAATAAAGGCACAACTGAAAATGTACACCACTGTCAATAAACTGCATGTATTATATATGTACATGTACTTGGACAAACGTTCTAATTCTTGGTATTGGCCCTTGTCAAAGTATTCAGATCCTTACTAGTTTTATGCCACCCTCTGACAGGTGCTATTGTAAAAAAAAACTACTAGAAAGTCAATGTTATTCACTTTACTTGTCAGTGGTGTTAATGTTATGACTGATCAGTGTATATGTAATAAGTCCAAAATATCACTACATTAACATACATTAAAGAAAGTTTTCATCAATAAAATGACCATTTAAGAATTTATGACTTATTACATCTGAGATTTAAAAAACTTACTGAAGAATTAACATATTTATTCCCTGGCTAAAATGTGTTTTGAATATCAGTGTGAAGTCTATAGACAGTCTCACTGCAATGCAGTGTGTGAAGTTACACATACCGATAGACATCCACACAGCAAAGCGTATCCATGTCCCTCTGTCCAGCTGCATCATCAGATACACATTAACAAACATGCTAACGACAGGGAGGAAGGGTAACAGGGGCACCTGAAAGGGTCAGAGTAAAGTGAATACAAGTTATTTATTATTTTAGAGTTAATTATTTGAGCTTTTTTCCATTATTTTCTCTATTTTTAATAATGCACACTTTTTATTAGTAATTATTACAATACTGATATGCAGATGAGCCCAGTAACTCATCAGAAATTTGTTTGTGTGCAGTGTTGAGTCCTGGCCACTTCAAATCATTATTGTTCAGCCCTAGTTCATTTCATTTTTTGCTGAATCAGAGTGTAGGAATAAAAAGGAAGCAGAAAGGGCACAGCACATACCTTAAATGAAAGTTTGTTTTTACTCTCCGGCTGTCTCCAGATTACGAGAGTGAGTATTAGGCACACTATGACTATCACACTGAGGGCAACGATGCTCCAGCTTGCTGTGCCCCCCTGAACAGCCAAAACGCTGAAGGTAAGGATCAGGAAGCCTGCAACCAGATATTTAACATCACCAACAAATCTCCAAGAACCACAGTCAGAGGCAAAAGTTACAACACTTCCAGTCAAACATGATTACTAATGTTATTAATTTTTTTTTACAGCACATCTTCTATGGAGAAATATAACATTTGTAGAGATTAGCAAACAATTTCTATATATTTGATGTTTAGCTTTTTGCATATGTCATATTTTGTTTTATTTTTCCAATATTGTAATTCAGCAAATAGAGTACAAAAGTATAACATGTCTTTGTAGAGAACTTTTTTTTTTTTACAAAAAATGTAATTTGACCATGGGCACTCAACATTTTGCATATTACTGTACAAACCCATAAAAAGTTTAGATATTTTTTTAAATTTCAGTAAAAATAAAAATCTGTGATATTTTAGTTCACATAAATCTTTATTTAATTGACAAAAGCACAAACGTTTTAAAACAAATATTTTTAATAGTTTTACTAACCAACTTAATATACACACATAGAATGACAGCTGCAACACACTCAACAAAAGCTAGGACAGAGATAAAATAAGGTTGAAAAGTGCACAGAATATTCAAGTAACATGAGTAACAGATGAGTCCACATTTTGTTTTTTAAAAAAATGGGTGCTGTGTTCTCTGTATCAAAGATCCAGATTGTTATCAGCAAAAGGTGCAAAAGCCAGCATCTGTGTGGGTATGGGGTAATGGTTCCACTACTCTAAATCATATATGGGTGTTTTAGAGAGACATTTGTTGCCATCAATGTGATGTCTATTCCTGGGAGGTCCACACTCATTTCAGCAGGACAAGGTGGGCAGTGGTGGCCTAGTGGTTAGGACGCTGCCTTTGAGACCTGAAGGTCACAGGTTTGAGTCCCGGCCCGGGCACCACTGAGGTACCCTTGAGCAAGGTACTGTCCCACGACACTGCTCCCCGGCGCTGTTGATAGCTGCCCGCTGCTCCACGTGTGCACGTGTGATGGGTTAAATGCAGAGGTGACATTACGTTGTGGTGCTTGAGTGTGTTCACAATGACAAAGAGTCACTTTCACTTCACAATGCCAGAGCACATTCTACATAGGCTACAACAGCATGCCTTAGTACACACAGAGTGCCTTTGCTTCATTGGCCTACTGCCAATCCAGATCTGTGTCCTATTGAAAATGTATGGTGTACCATGAAGAGGATAATCAGATAACAGCAACCACAGAGTGTTGAGCAGCTGAAGTCCTATACTAAGCAAAGAATGGACAAAACGTTTAATAGTAAAACTAGCACAATTCGTATCTTCAGTTCCAAAATGGTTTAAAAGTGCTTTTAAAAGGAAAGATAATGTAAAAATCAATAGCAAATATGCGTCTGTCCCAGCTTTTGTTGATTGTGTTGCAGCCATCAAATTTAAAATTTGTGTATATTCACCAAATAAAAATAAGCTGAAATTATTAACTGCTTTATGTAACCTCACATTTTGCAACACATCGGTTCTGAGAATTATTGTTTAATAATAAGTGCAGCAGGAGAAACTGTCTACAGAGTAGCAGAACAAGAAGCACTAATGTATTTTTACCACCTTACTAATGGGAAACGCAATGCACTCAGAATAGTCTGACAGAAATAGAAACAAACAAACAGTGTTCGTCATTCATGTCCTACCTAGCAGGCTGGCGCAGACATTGACAACAGAGCCAGAGAGGCTGGATGGTTCTGTGTTGTCAGGAAAGAGCAGTGCTTTGAAGCTGAAGCGTTCCTCCATGCCGGGCAGAATGCCCATACTTGCTGCGCTGAATGATTCGCTAAGCTCCATCTCCTCATGTGTGTTTGCCATGTGGTACACCTGAGTGGGATGCTCTGGCTGGTACCTAAAACACAAAGACATTGTCTGTACAGGTTGTCTGCAAGCAATTATGACCAGGGGTGAAATAAATGTACCTGAAGTGGCTGATTCAGCTGCATTGCAATCTTCAATCATTTACTAAAGGATCAGTCAAATAATTTGAGGTCAGATATTTACACCTATAATTATGGCATTTCTGTTAACTCCCAGGCTTATTATTCAGTTATTCATTATTTATATACATATTCAAGTATTATTTAGCAACTATAATAAATAAATTTGTAATCAGTGGTACAACTAGGATCTTAAAGGGAAAAAGATGAATACCTTCCATTAATTCAAAATCATTGGTGCTCAAACATTAACTAATAGGAGCTAAATATGAGTTGTGGTGGTAAAATTGTGAAAGCAGTAATAGAAGGGAGAATATGAGGACCAAGGTTCAATTCCCTGCCCAACCAAGCACACCATGCTACACCAGTAAGTGACCTTGGATGAGAATCTTTGAATACCTTTGTAAGAAGTGTGAAAATTGTAAGTCACTCTGGATAAAATAAGACTAATTGCCAAAGGGGTAAGTGTAAGAGTGGAGGGCCTGGTTATTACAGGTCCCATCTCTGCCACAGGCTTCAATAGCTATACTACTGTTGGTACCTTCTATGAAAATAAAAATATTAAAAGCTATGTAGTTATGAATGTGAAGAACTAAAGTGTGACCCAGATACAGAACCTTAGTGTTTAATAAGACAAGAAACTTCAAGAAACTATCAAGAAAAAATGCAAAACCAAGACTGAAGACTGCACAGTTATCAGCTTCTTAAAGCAAAAAACACAGATCATTTAACTTTAAGGCCAGATATTATAGCTTTAGATCCTGTAATTGTGGATCCTGTTCTGCTTAGTGCTAAAACAATGTTGACTTTAAACATGACCTACTAAAACCCTCAGTAGTAAGCGTAGTAGGTTTCTGTGTATGTTTTACACTGCTGTGGTACACAGTGGTATTTACCTATGACTCAAAGCGCACTAACACCCTCACCTGAGCACGAGCACACAGGCAGCAACCAGAGTGTATGCCAGGAGCGTGCCGATAGACATGAGATCAACTAGATCCTTCAGGTCGAACAGGAATGCCATGATGGCTGTATAGGCACAAAGAGAACACGGTCACAAGCACACACCCACAAACACATACACATATACAATTCAGTACTGATTGTCATACTCTCAGACTGTACAACCCTTTACATTTTTATGCATATCTTAAAACAACAACATTCAACCAGGCAAAAAATATATATTATTATAGATCCCTGTTGTTTTATGTAGTTTGCAAACATTCCAAGAGTTATTAACTAAAAAAGAATTTGTTGAAGAAGAAAATGCATAGACAAGCATCACTGCAACCAGGAACAAGTGTAATGTTTCTGGCTAAACACAGAAATCTATAAATAGTGCTCCTACGTCACCTAGTGTCACCGGCAACATTCTCAACTGAACAGAGTCAATAACATCTACTTTAAATCACCCTTTAAAGGATTAGAAACACAAATAAAACCCCAATCACATGGCTGTGTAGACCAGAGGTAAGGACACAGTGTTTAGATGACTGACCTTCTCCTTTTATCTCTGTTTGCATTATTCTGTAATGTCATGGGGAAACAATTTCCATGCTACACTCAACTAGTCCCCCAGGTCAAATCTTTTGTGTTTTTTTTACAAGTACACATTCTCTACAGAGGAATACTTCTACACACTGTGCAGATTACAATTACTTACTGAATCAGAATTCATCATTTCAGCAAATAAGCAGAAACTGTGCATTAAATTAGAAAAAGTATATTCTGTACAGATGACATGTTAACCTATTTTCACTTATAAAACCAATAAAACATCATTTGATTGGGGATGTTCTAATTTTTGCATATGACTATACATTCTCTTACAAGATTAGCAAATGGGGTCTTGGAGTACTCCTCCCTGTACATTTTGGAGTTTCCCCTGCTCAACACAGCTGATTGAAGCTAATTAATCCTTTGACATCTGGATTTAGCACTGTCATAGTTATGTAAAACTGACATTTGGTTTACATTCTAATTTAAGAAGTCTGTGTTTTTGTTTGATGTTACACCATGACAAATATGTCAAGAATCTTTTGAATAGATGCACAATAACTTTTAACAGAACATGAACAGTTTAGGTGTATATTTCTAATGAACACACATCTCCAATTTACTGCAAGTTAAAAATCTATACTTATGACAAAATCCCTCAGCTTGTTTCAGTGGGAAATATAAGAGTGCTGTAGTTATCACTATTGATAAGTTATAAGTTTACCTTCTAAGGACAACAGAAACAAAATACTGAAAAAAGCAAGTCCGTCAGCTTCTATAATATGGCCATGCTGTAACAGGTTTATAGTAAAATCTGTGACCAAGCTGTGATGTCTCTCAGATTCTCCTATATTAGGACTGAATCAATGTTTCTTTTCTAACTGCTATCAAACTGGCAAATCGAATAGCAGAACAGGTCTTTCATTTTTCCAGGTAATCACTCCTGTTCCAGCAAGATCTCTCTGTTTTTGGTGTACACTTTAGGGTCGTTATTTCTCTCAATATGACTACACCAGAGCAGGTTTTTGTACTTTCCCTCTGGTGTCCTCTTACCGGACATGACCCCTGCGGTTACTGTGGACACGATGGGCGTCTTCCTCTCGCTCACGCGGGCCAGAAAAGAGAAGAGGAGACCGTCTCGGGCCATGGCAAAGATAATACGTGGGAGAGGGAACATGGAACCCAGGAGACTGGGTGCAGAGGGAAGGTAAGGGATGGGGAGGTGCACATCATAATAGACAAAAACAAAACAAAAAACAAAAACAAAAAAGTAAGGCCGTGTCTAGCCCTGAGAAACATGGAGTCCATCATTTGCAAATGTGCTCAACATGCTTTTTCTGACCCCAAAAGGGAAATCAAACAAATAACAGACTCCCAACACCAGCTGGGTACTGCATGCACAGGGACAGTCTATAGCACAACAGGACAGCTGTGCTGAGTCTCAAACTCAAGGCCAATACATGTTAGTAGTATTAAGAGCCGTTCTCACCTGCCATAAGGCCTGATGTTAGAGTAGCAGGTAAAGGGGTTTTTGTTTTCGGGTTTATTTCAGCCATGTATTTGAAGAGCAGCCCGTCGTCTGCCATCGCCCACAAGACCCGGGGCGTTGGGAACATGGCACCAATCAGGCTAGCGTGAAAGATGGGGGAGGGGGAAACAGGCCATGCCATGCAAGTCAAAGAGCGACAAATTGCATTCACTGTCCTATGGTAAAGTGCATTCACAGTCTGTGATGAAACCCAAACAGCAGACACGTGCTGCTGTGGTTTCATCAGTATAAGCGATAAACCAGTATTTTAAACAGTTCCTGGCCCTTTAACAAAATGCCAAAAAGCTCCCTAAATGTGATTAGATTACCCACAAACCCAAATATATGCAATTAAGTCCAACAATTTTTCAAAAGACTGGGTTGATTCAACAAACTTTCTCGACTCTTTCTTCTTTAAAAAACAACCACACTTTTCTCATTTAATTATACTAATGCTAATACTTAATTCTTAATCTTGCTTTTAACACATCTGTGGCATATAGTAGCTTTACCACAGGTGACGAAAACAGTAGATTTATAATACAATACCACCAAGCATGGCTATTATTATAAGTGCTCAACTTATGTTTGTAAAAGTTTAACATAATATATTTCAAACAAGAAGCCAAATAAAATCTGTTTTTGTAGCTTCTATAAAACATAAGTACTGTGCTAAAATAGAACTGTGCCAAAAAAGCTTAAAATAATTAAAAAAGAATGGCTAGAAGAGTGTAAGGCATGATCACCAGACATGGCCCTGAATCACTGCTAGTTACATAACTATGAAATATGATTTAGAACTTAACACTCAATGCCAAATTTCCCTGCATATTTTTAGCAAGAGGCTCATATGTACGACCTTAGACAAATATACAAATGCACACATATGTGCAGGCATCAGGACTCCATCCCAAATCACTTCCTTCCACCTTCTCCTGGCTCCACTTTTCAGGAACATTTGAAGCAAAGGCCATATGCTTTGCTTTAACCAACAAGAAGGAATGGTCAAGAATAAATCAGACATAAGTATGATGTACACAAAAAGCTTTAGGTACACTGGACATTAACACAAATACCTAAAACGATGGGTCACAAGTATCTTTTAAGTAGGAACACCTGTTCACTGCAAATGTCCGCATTCAGTGAAATCAGTGTAGTAGCATGTTTGTTAGGATATTAGTATTCTTAAAAAAAAAACAAAAAAAACAAACTGAAAAATACACAAATAATACTGCTTACTGAATAAACAAAGTGAGATCAAATACACTGTTTGTGTTTTGTTTAATAATAATAGTTATCTGTCGAAAGTTATCATCCTAATAGAAACTATAAAAGTGAGAAAAAGAAGCTTTGAAAGCTTTGCATTTTGTGTGCATGTCAAGTAATTTACTTGTTACTTGCTCCCACATGTATATGAATATTTAAATTATTTAATTTAAAAGCAATAACTATCCCAGCTCTGAATCATGGAGGAGGAAGGAGGATGGAACTGGTTGTAAACAAAAAATGTTTTTCATGCAGTATCCATTTCCATGCAAATGCAGTTAGTTTTTGTGCTTACCTGGTGGAGAGAGCACATAGAGAGCCTACAGCCACTGCATAGGTGGCTCCCTCCCAGCCCACATACTTAAAGGCCACAGGCAGAGGGCTGTTCTTGTCCAGCATGTAATAGGGCATCATCATGGTTAGGGCAGCCGACACACCAAAGTAGGCCACGAAGCAGATGAGGAGAGAAGAGACGATGCCAATGGGGATGGCCCTCTGTGGATTCTTCACCTCCTCACCTAGGAGATATTTAAGTGACCTACATGCAAAAACTGAAATGTCCTCACTGGCGTAACATGACATAAAGCAGCACACAGAGATTAGCAATAAGGGTTTAAATTCTAACCTAAAATGACTAGATTTACTGGACTGAGATATTTTATTTTATATTTTAACAATTGTATTATTTTGGTATGATTCCGGACTATTAAAAAACAAACAAGTGTGCCTGGAGGAGAAATATAAATAGTAATGGAAATTTACTAGAATAGGCTCTAATCTAGTCCAACATTTCAGAACTGATGCAACTGAACCACCTTAGGATCAATCTATGCACTTTTACTCATCTTTCAATTTAGCATTGTTTAAAACAACAGTTATTCAACTAGCAATCACAAGCTTGGCACCTGACAGTGAAAGTGAATCACAATCATCACCAACACAAAAGGGAGTATTCCCAGCAGAACTTTTACCTTGTTAGCAACCTTATTTTGGCAGAGGCAGACGGGATGGAATTCAGCATGCTTATTTCAACACAGTGGGATGCTTGCCCACAAAGTGCCCTAGTCAAATAACAATCTTTAAAAAGCAATCTGAACAATGTTCCTGGTAAAGGTCTCATGGAGATTACTTGCACTGCTAGGAACACAAAAAAGGGGAAAACGTTTTTATGGGGATAGCTAAAGCAATAAAAACTTATATCTATTTGCCTTGCACAAACTAACTTATGCCCACAGGTTACCACCAATGTACTCAATAACTTCAGGAAAAAGTTCTGATGTTTAAAGCATTTCCAAAGCGTGTGACAGACAGGGTTATATTTGCCTTTTTCTTGCATTTCAATTTAGTTTTACCCCTACAGCACTTTTACAATGGACATTTTCACAAAACCACTTTACAAAGTCTGGGTGTAAGCCCCAAATGAGCAGGCCAAAGGTGACCGAGGCAGGGGGGGGGGGGGGGGGGGGGGGGGGGGGGGGGGGGGGGGGGGGGGGGGGGGGGGGGGGGGGGGGGGGGGGGG
>JBBPDA010000037.1:5997989-6011569 GCA_037974385.1 Arnoldichthys spilopterus
AAGGTGGCCCGGGGAAGTAGACACCCCCCCCCCCCCCCCAAAAAAAAAGTTCACCTATGTCATAAATGTGGATTTGTTATCAAAAAGGTCAAAAGTAATTTTGACACAACCTTTACCATCTTCCTTTTTTCCCTTTAGAATTGAACTGTTAATATTAGCTGTGCCTTAAGACTGATATTTGTAAATGACCTCTGTTCTGACTGGTTGCAGTTCAAACACTTCTTGGAACTTGAGTATCTATATCCAGAACCAAATGGGTGGATATATTTGTAAATGTGTTGGTTTTTTATGACATCACCAAAAAACAACGAATTCAAAATAGCTAGTTGCCAATGATGAACTATATGAACGCAGAACTATATGGATGTGAGGAGTATGTTACTTCCTACACAAAACGTCTAAAGAAAATCCAGACATTCCCAAATATGGGCACTTAATGTTAATCCCAAATGTGACTTGTTAAGGGTTGACAAGCCTGCAAGGATAAATTCTTACATGGTACAGCTCTTTTTTTCACAATCCATCAAAGGCTAAGCTGTCTTTGTAAAACTACATGATTCCCTTTATATTATCTAGATACCTGCGCTGTGGTATTTAATTTGCTCACATGTATGCATTCATTGAGTACTTTCTAATGCACAAAAATTGTGAATTAAAACAAACAATAGTAACCTTTTGGTAGGTTGAAAAGATGCACTAGAATATGATTTGACATTTGCAATTTGTAAGTGAGAATAAGATAGATGACTGTAAGCATGTGGGACATGCATATCTATGTGTCTTTCCTGGCACTCGGTCTGCAGTCTGACCTTCCTCACTCTATCTGGCCCAAGGCAGGCAAGACTGGTATGTTCCTGCCAGAAGCACAAAGCACAAGGGAAAGGCCAAATGCTTTTAGGGAAGTTTGGGGGGGGGTTTATGGGGCGGTCCCAAACATGGCAGCGCACTCTTGGGAGAAACACATGCCCAGGCAAACCTTAAACCTCTTCCACCAATCAGAAGGTGGAAAACCGAGGGGTGTGAACAGTGCTGAATGTGAAATTGGGGGTAGTGGGCCAGAAATCGTTTAAGAAACCGGTTGAAAACCAGTTCGAAGTGGACAGAAAACTGCACACCAACCTTGAAGGAGAGTTAAGACGGCAGAGACTGGTAAAGGCGGAATATAAACATTTACTGTAGAGGCCACTAGCTACACTTAAACAAAGAGCAGAAAAACAACTCAATATAATTTAGAACAGACATGTGCCAATGCATCACATATTTGACCTTTCATGTAACTTGGAGCAACTGCAGCACCAATACAAGCAAGCCTGAACTTCTGTATGAGACTGACTTTCCCCTAAGAGGTTAATCTGAAATTTAGTGGATGCTGCGTAATCCCGAAGATATCATTTATTTACACAACGTTACACAATTTTTGTTCTTGGCTTCACATTTTTATATTTGAGACAAAATGCTTTTGTCTAAAGTCTATGTAAAAACAGTTCCATTGATCAAAACCACAGCCCACAAGTTTTATATTTAAAGTGGCAAAACAGGCAAATTTCTATCTTTTCTGGTCAGTCCGAAAAGGTTATAGAAAGTTCTAAAGCATTTTAGAAACATCTGGAAAGTTCTCACAATTCCAGAATATTCTGACAGTCTACTTAACTTTTAAAATGATTGAGAACGTTATTGAAAACAGATACATTTCAAAATGTCATTGTCTTGATCACAGAAATAATTTGTGGAAGATTAGCCATTTTCTATTCATGGTAGTCATAAGGGATTTGGAAAACACACATCGTACCCAGAAACAAAATTAAAATAGAACTTATCATTTTGAGAGAAGTTTTTGGCCTAAAATTTATTTTTGAAATCCATTCACAGTAGAAATGGCATTTAGGATGTTGTGAGGAAAAATAGTCCCCCCCCCCCAGATTTACCACTATTTTAGACAGTAAGTAAAATATCTACATCTGTCCTGCATAAATTGTAACCCCTGGTTCTTATCTACACTGTTCACACTTTTGAGTTGATAGGTTTATCTACAGGTAATTTCTTCACATCAAATCACTCTCAGTGACTTTATTTACATCTCAAAGTTTTGTGTGCTTGTTAATTTTATGGGTTGTTAACTAAATTTAGCTTTATTTTTTCATTAACCCCACACCACTCTTCAGACATGTCAAAGTGTACTGAATTCATTTTAAAGCAAACAATGACTTGGACCAAACCATACCTCAGATTGCTTCATAAAACTGAGGAAAAACTCCTTTTATTGCCTGTTCAGGACTGTCAAATTTTAGAGACTGTAATGCAGTCAAAGATTATAAACAATATGTTTAATTGCTGAATATTTTTTGACGAGTGTTTTCAAAGTTTTTTCAAAAGTATCCAGATACATGACACATCTGGATGAGGCCAAAGCTAATTAAAGGTTAAGACATAATGGACTTGTTTATGTTAGTAAGTTGAAACTGATAAACAGCAGCAAGAACAAAACTGATTGTGAAAATTGGCAGACCAAGAAGAGGATGTGCCACCTCATGTAGCCTTGACATGCAGGGCCAAAAAAAGAACATTAATAGTTTGTTTGTTAGGAGGGAAGGGTGCAGAAGCTCAGTTCCACTTGCTGTTTATACATTACGCTCTGGGGAAAATTTAACTCTGTCTTCCCCTCTCCTGTTACCTCTTATGCACTCACTCACCTGTGGTGGCAATACAGTCGAACCCTACGAAAGCGTAGAAGCAGGTGGCAGCCCCTGAGAGGACTCCAGTGAAGCCAAACGGCATAAACCCACCCATACCCAAACTCTCAGGAGATACTTCAGGCTCTGATGTACTGTCCAGAGAGAAATAGAGAGAACATAAAAAAATTAATATTTCAGAGAATTTATAAAGCGTACAATAAATCTGTATAAGCCTATGTAGTTATAAGCATAAACCTACCATAAAAGTATTTGCGATAATGGTTACATATTCTTGCACTGGCAAACAAAGACAGTCTCCTGCAAACCCACTACTAAATCTCTATGACTAGCACTGAAATAGCTTTAGAGTTGATGATGAACCTGCTAAGTACTGGGAAGCACAACAGAAAGGCAAGGAGTTGAATATGGGGATCAGCTTCTGCATGCTGCTCACTTGAAGCTTGAGGAGTTGGCTCCATATAGGACATCATCAGGATTCAGCTGCCAGTTCTTGAGTGTGCCTTTAACCAGGCCTGACACCACCATGAACAGCAGCACCAGAATGTTAACGCAGGTGAATATTTTATTCACCATGGCTGACTCCTTCACTCCAAAGGCCAGCAAACCTGTAAGGGCAAAATGACAAGTGAAACCCCATAAGAATTCATGGGCCAATAGAACAGTGCATATTACAATTTATATTGGTAGTATTTGTCACGCCTTTTACTACACCCCCTACAAAGCCAGTCTGTATTGTCTGATTAGTGCTCTGGGCCTGGTCATGCCCTACAAGTCAGGTCAAAATCTCTTGAACTACTGAAGAGTTAATGAGCTTTTCTTGCACTGCACATTTTGCTGCTGCATCAAAAAAATACAGCCTGAAACTATAACACAAAGAGAAAGCCATATATCAAATTCTATAAAGAAACACTGCTGAGTGTTCTGGGCCCAAGCTCATCTCAGACAGACTGAAATACAGTTGAAATGTGTGCTATGGTCAAAAAGGGTCACATTATAATATTTTTAAGGAAAAACACATGTTGATTTTCAGTGCCAGGTAAAATGGACAATCCAGATTGTTATCAGCAAGAAGTGATAAAGCCAACAACTGTCAGGGTACAGTGACAATGGCATGGGTCACTTGCATGTGTGTAGCGGTACCACAGACACAAAGGGTTCTATATATTGCGATTTTAGACATATGCTGCCACCAAAGCAAAGTCTTTTCCAGGGAAGCCCATGGTTATTTCAGCAAGACATTGCCAGGCCTCATTCTGCCTGCACTACAAAAGCATGGCATTGTAGACACAGAGTGTGTATGCTTGATCGACCTGCCAGCAGTCTAGATCAGTCTCCAATTGAAAATGCATGGCACATCATGAAGAGAGGAATCAAGACAATGGCGATCAGACTGTTGAGCAGCTGAAGTCCTATATCAAGCAAAAATGGCCAAAAATTCTTTGAAAATTGCAACAACTTCTTCTCAGTTTCCAAACCATTAACAAGTATGATTAAATAGAAAAGTGTCAAAATGGTAGTATAGCGTTAAACACGGCATTTGCTTTAGTGTGTTTAGGTGTCAACTACTAAATTTGTACACATTCACAAAATAGAGTTTGTTAATGAAAACACTGGAAATCTTTTATTTCTACTCGTCAGTACAATAAATGCTCAAGAGAATTAACAAATAACTTATTCTTAATTGTTATTGCATTTTACAAAATGTCCCAACTTTTCCGAAGGTAACTATATTATTATTAACTATAGCAGTTACTGTTTTTTAAAAATGATGATAATGACACAAATCTATATGAATCAAAAACTGAAACCATATGATTGCCACTGGGTTTACCAATATACTGCTGCTTCCCTGTTGCACAGGTAGTCATTTGAAATCTAACAACAGAAAAAGCGCATGAATGCAACAAATAATCTGATAAGCATGTATTTCATCACTTTGGGAAAAGAAAACCTTGTATTTCCAAAACAGTCATTTTATGATGTTGACTTTTAGTAGTAAATCAATAAATAAAAGTAAATTATAATTAAAAGTTAATGTAACAAGACTTTGTTCTGTCATATTGAATTATTTCCATTGATCTGTTTGTGATAAAATTGTGACATAATTCTAAGCGTGACTGCCATAAATATATTTTTAAAACACCCTCTGATGAGCTGATGCATTACCTGTTAGACACAGGATGATGGCCACAGCAAACATGTCCGGAAACTCAGCCAGCACACCTGGGGCTTTCATGCTCATGTATTGACGGCAGAAGTGCTCAATATGTTTCCCAATCAGCTCATCAAAAGTGGCGCTCCAAGCTCGAGCTACGCTTGATGTACCTTTTCAAATATCAAAGAACATCAGATGGCAAAAAGCAGAACCCTGGCACATACAAGTGTTCATATACCATAACAAAAAGTAAAAAAAAAACAACAACAAAAAAAACATCCTAAACATCCATCCCATCTAAAAATCAACTAAACAATAATGCTCAGTAAAAAATTTTGTAATTCTGTGTAAATAAACTTATCTGGCTACAAAATAATAATCTATGACTATTTTAAAATGGAAAAAAAGCCACATTTGTGTAAATGTACTGGCACTGCCCTGTTAGTCCCATTTGTGTATTCAGTGTAATAATTCCAAATTGCATTAAAATAATGAAAGTTAATTGTGATTAAATTTTAAGATTTCAAAATGCACTGAATTGTTCCCTAAAGAATAACAACTGAATTGAGCCATTGTGATGCCAGAGATTTACAGCCCTATTAGATTTGGCTTAAGCCAGTGTAGAAAAAAGAATTAGTCATTTTTTTCATGCACACTTTATATAAGGAAACATGAACTATGATACTGTAAGTCCTACTTTGAGCTCCTGTGTAAACTCAGCACTCTTGTAATGTCTTACCGATGATATAGGAGAGGATCAGGTTCCAGCCAGTGATGAAGGCCCAGAGTTCTCCCACTGTCACGTAGCTGTAGAGGTACGCCGAGCCTGTTTTGGGCACACGCGCCCCAAACTCAGCGTAACATAGGCCGGCCAGCACCGAGGCCAGGGCCGCAATGAGGAAGGACAGCACTATTGCAGGCCCTGCATTCTGCCGAGCCACTGCTCCAGCAAGCACATACACACCGGCCCCCAAGGTGCTGCCCACTCCCAGGGCCACCAGGTCAAAGGTGTTCAGACAGCGGGAGAGACGTGAGTCCTCAGTGAAGTCCACAACTTTCACCCGCAATAGTTGCTTTCCAAAACTCAGAAGCTTCTGCAAAACCATGGCTCGGCTGATCTGGTCCAATCTGGTCTGATCTGGTCCAGTCTGGTCTTATGTCTCAAAATACACGTAGCCTAAGAGCAAGAGCAGTGTCAAATAAGCAATAGCAAACACTGTATATGCTATTTAACAAAACTGGCAGACCAGGGAGTAACTGTGTATCAACACTTCAGAGCTAATGATGGTACACCTAAGTTGAGCAAGTGCAGTTCTTTTATTAGGACTGTCATTAGTACTTGATAAAACTCAATTACTCTATACTCAATTACAGTCTATCTTACAAAACAGAGCCTGAGAGATACAATCATTTATGTGTTAAGTCTGTTTTTATTGTTTAGCTATTTTTCATATTACTTAAATTAGATTACTAGTGATAATCAAAATAACAGGTTAATAAGTTCAATACTAATATAATCCATAGCAACTGCCTATTTCTGGGGGATGCACCAATATTGGAATTGTGAGCCAATGCCTTGGTCAATTTTTTTTTCAAGTGAATATCTGATAATGAAGACACAAACACTTATTTAAATGCAATCTATGTGTATTATCATTACAAAGAAATGTAACACTCATTTTAAAATGGTTATAGATGCAGTAAAATAAAAACACACCCTAGCAGAGTGTCATTTTAGTTTTCTGCTCTTCCAGACTACAGTAATCACATTATCAAATACTGGCTTGAAATCAGTGAAATCTGTCTATCAGATGCCAATATGTTTCTTCCAAGCAATTTTGATATGTGATATGATTCTATTGTTTCTCCTTCTTCCCAATCCTATCTACGGTTTTGACTTGTTAGTTTTATATTTGGTGCTTTGGTTGTAAGTTTTTCTGGCATAGGGAAGTGGTTGTAGTCCTCAGCATGTGTTAGATTGCCATTCATCATTCAGCACGGGCCAATACTGAAGCAAATGGAACATTTTGTCCTTCCAGTTCCAGAGGACGCGCTGGCATCAGAAGGCAGCTGTGCAGTGATTTATGGGTTTGAAAATCTGTTCTCACAGGAGAAACTTCATTCATGTTCTCTTATACAAGAGGGACGCTGAATAGAAAATGTGCTCTAGCATTCAACTGATCAGGAAAAAGACTACAGCAAAAGAACAGCCAGCTGGTCACGACACATCAACTGCTTTACTGCGGTCATACCTCTCACTTTTGAGCCTCAGCATTTTACTGTAGGCCAAAACGATCCCTAAAAAAGCCATGAAACTAAGTAACCTACTACATACAAGAGGCAGTCAGTGGGTTCGTATGTCTTCATCCTTGAGCGTTATGCTGTTTTCCTGTGGTATTGAGCAACATGGGAGGAAATCCATTGAGTGTGACTACTTGCTGAGGTAGAGGGGCCCACACAGGCTAATCCATCTTACTCTGAGACACACACTATTCCACACACTGACATGTTACATAACCAGAGGAGGGCCAGAATGACCGAAAGACTGTACATATATGGAAAGCTGACCTGCAAGAATAAAATAAATATTTGATCAACAGCTATTTTCTGGCTTTTTATACATGATACATGAGTAACACATGTGAAAGATGAACCAACAGAAAAGAGATCAGCACAGAAATGAAGTTGTCACAAGTTGTAACCTGCTTGGTCCCTTATCCAAAAGCACATAGGGTAGGGAAGGGTTCCTAGGAAATGCATTTCCTGGAGGATGACAATGTTCATTCTTTTGAACACCTACAGATCACATTTGCCACTTCATAAGCAACAAACACCAAACTGGTGTCAACATGAAGTGAAAATAGGTCACTCAGGAGCACGTTAAAGGTTTCTGGCACTTTAAGAGCTGCCATATTAAACAGACAGGCACAGCATGGTCTGGCAAAGCTTTGCTTGTCAATGTGCGATTACAGACTTTGGGCCGGTTTTGTACATTTTAGTACGACTTAATGCCGGAGGTTCTAAATTAAAATGAGATTAGAGATATAATTCAGTAAATCCCACCAGCTGCTAACGTAGGCATGACAAAGGTGATTCTCACAACACAGAATTACAGCTACATTGAGTTGCTGATCTGACATCTTTCCTTAAATTAAAGCCACACTCAGTTCCTGATCTGGCTTTTGCCATTGGTTTTCAGTAATTGTTCCAACGCCTGGAACAAAATACAAATCTCAAGACAAACAGTAGTGAATAAAACCTCATGACACTGTTTTGATGTTCAGGGGATTAGGCAATATTCAAAGCATTACAGCACAGCACAATGCAATACTTTATGCCAACCTGGCTTTCTTGTTGGTTTGTTACTATCGGCAAATATCCCTAAAACAAATCAAGAAGATGAGCATTCTGCATGGGAAGACAGACTCAAGAGTGTCAGTAACAGAGCAAAGAAGCAAGGAACATACAGAGCTTAAAGCAACATGAGCTTTACCTGCTGAGAGCAAGTTAGAGAGACCTATATCTGAACTCCTGGATACTGTAGACCAGCTCTCTCTCTCTCTCTCTCACTGCTGCCCTACAAATAGAAAGGCGACACATCACATGGCCAAGATATTCCAGGCAGACCCTTTATGTGTATGTGTGTGTTTGGAGGGGGTTATTAAAGCTCTCCGTCACTGTCCCAAACCACCTAACCTAAAGTGTGTTAGAGTAGGGTTAGGAACATCATATCATTTGTTTACTACACAAATGATGAACTGCATTACACTTACACCTGACTTTAGTAATAAAAGTCTTAATTTCCTTCAAATATTTCTTTTGTTTCAGATTAATCTTTTTTTCTTTTTCTTTTTTTTGCCAAGTTAGTTATAGCTCTTCCTATCACACATTACTACCAAGATGGGTGAGTGGGGGTTAGCTAACCTCTAAAACAAGTCAGCCACTGCATCTTTTCACATTGCTGCTAACACAACACCATACACTGACCCAGAAGGTGGAGGGTCAATTGCTTTTGAATGTTAACAATAGCTTGGTCAAAAATCTAATTTTCACAATTTTCCTCTTACCCCAAATGAAATTTGCAGAAGTTGAGTTATGCAGAAAAATGTGTCTATACAAACTGCATGCCTAAATCAACACACACCACCTTCTCTCCTCACTGAGTTGTCAAATAATCTCAAACATACTAATTTCTGACTCTATGACAAACTATTTGACTGTTTTCAGTTGTGCAATTTTAATAGTAAGCCATCTATGCTTAAAACCACCTAAACAATTGTGATTTTATGAGCAGTGTGATTCAGGCATGTATTTTGCACTATAGAAATAGAGCAGAAGCGTCAATTTCTTGAAAGCTACTGTACAACACGTAGTTCAGACAGTACAGTCTGATTTGTAGAGAAGCATTCCACCCATGCATTTTTGTGATATTATAAAAAGGCACACAACACTAAAGTTTTTATGGGATTTTTAGGATGTCATTGTTAAAGCTTCTTTGCTTCATGGTTTTTCCTTCATTTGGCAGAACTGTTGTATATAACCAAAAGAACACTCAAGGTCATGCATGAGTAATGTGGTTTAATCATGTTATGATATTATAAAAACCTGCAGAATCTTAATCCCGATGGTTCTATCTAAGTGTGAGGGAAGGTTGTGTGTAGGAAAGTTTTGCAAGGTGGAGCATGCACACAACATCTGACATGGCTGTTGAGCTAGGGTGACTTGCGTGACTGGACAGGGAGACCAAGACACGTAGAGACACACATACAACCACACAAACACTATCAGGCCAAATTAAGCAGGTGGGAAGAGCAGGGGTGTGTCGCTTTATGCACCAATCATTGCTCAAGTTTCTGTTATGGTGTGCAGCACATGATAATAAGCAAATGCCTGGATCACTGTTCAAGAATTGCAAACACACAAACACACAAACTGTTAATCCAGTGGTTTTGCTTTGCCGCAAATTTTACTTTCATTGAAGTGAGGAAACACAAATATGTGGCACTTCAGAATATATAGTCCAGTACACCAATCAGCCAGAACATTAAAACCACTGACAGGTAAAGTAAATAATGCTGGCTATCCAGTCATTTCATTAAAATGGCCCCTGTAAGGCAGTCGGATATATTTGGCAACAGGTAAAATGGGCCAGCATAAGGATCTGAGCTACTTTGACAAGGGCCTGACTGCGATGGCTAGATGACAGATTCAGAGCATCTCCAACATGGCAACATCTTGTGGAGTGTTCCAGGTATGAAGTAGTTAGTACTTACCAAAAGTGATTCAGAGAAGGACAAATGGTAAATCAGCTACAGGTTCGTGGCCACCCACGGCTCACTGATGCATGTGGAAAGTGAAGGCTAGCCTGTCTGCTCCAAACCCAAAGAGGAGCTCCTGCTGCCCAGAATGTGAATGCTGGTTTTGATAGAAAGATATCAGATCACAGTTCACCACAGAGCTGTATCAGCACCATGAAGGGGACCCACAAAAAATGGTAGGCAGGGGGTCTTAATGTTATGGTTGATCAGTGTATGTTTACATTGGAAGTAATTAGTCCAATATATGTAATATAGGGAATATATATCATTTATCAGCCAAGACTTGCTTGGTGTAAGACATCTTTTTCTTTAGTTTTGCCCTAGAGTTATGCAACAAATGTGTCTTAACAAATAATGAATATACCAATAAACGTTGTGCAAACTGCATGCCTAATTACATGCTTGCTTCCATCCTAGTTAAGCTGTTATCTCAATACAATTCATTTTCTCAAATTTGTTAAAAGCTCAAAACACTTGGTTGTAACATATCACCAAATTAAAGTCAAATACCACTACCCTGCCATGTTTAGGCTTAAACAGGGGTGCCCATATTCAATCCTGGAGGGCTGGCATCCAAAACAAATTTTTCTGCTTAAGCACACCTGGTTCCAATTGGCCACTCCTGTTCTAAAGAGTTCATTGAAGAACTAATGGGGTAATTACTTTTTCACACAGGACCTATTGATGCTGGATAACCATTTTCTTCAATAAATGGTATGTTTTCATGTTACACTGAGGCAATTGCATTAAGAAAAGAAAAATGCATTTACGGATGTTTCAAAGGTCTTTCAAAAACAAGAAAAGTTTCAAACTGTTGTGAGAACACCTTCAGAGGGCAGCACTAAATAATATCCGTTCGGACACGAAGGGCCAGAAAGTGGACATGCACTCTTGACCTTTTTTTCCAAAGACTTCAGAGAATCGCATGTATGAGACAGATCTGGGGTCCTGGCACCGTGCCTCATTCCACAGCCTTATGACTCCTAATTTAGTGTGGGACCTGAAAGTATGACAAACAGTCATAATTTCTGTCTTCTGAAATAAGCTCTCAATAAAGTTGTGCCAGAAAAGGTTTTTCCAGCTTGATTTTGGAGAACATTAAAATCCAGAGTATATCATTGCACAAATAAAGTTTTCACAGTCATGTTCTGATTTTTTTCAACATATTGAATTGTCAAAAAAATTTCCTTCTTTAATACAGTGCCTATGGCTAAAGGTGAGTCACATTAGTTCATACTACAAAAAATGTGCTCTTTAATCAACGAAAATATATATATAGATGCAATATTTTCTGTGGAGAAAGTAAGCCAGTTTTCTCTCCTTTTTCTCCAGAAATAACTTTAAAAACTGTAGTTCTGTTTTACATAACTGTCCATCAGCTTCTGACATCAGCTGAAGCTTTTTTGTCCACTCTTCCATACAAATTTCCTCCAGTTGTTTGAGGATTTTCTTACATGTATTGCTCTTTTAAAATACCACACAACAAACAAACATTTCAATTGGGTAAAAAAAAACCCTCTTTCTTCTTTTTGAGCCATTGTTTGGATTCTGTGGATTTACTAGTATGCTTAGAATCTATTTTTAATTATTATTTATCTTCAATTCAACTGGTCAACCTTTTGACAACAGGCCTCATACTTATCTTCAAGCACTCTTTGAAAGGACAATTTATGACACGATGACGTCAAGCTGCCCAGATCCTGAGGCAGCAAAGCAACCCCAAACCATAATATTTCCACCACCATTGAAAGATGTTATGGGGTTCTTCTCTTGAAAAGCTGTCTGTGGTCTACACCGCATGTGTACGATTATGGTGGCCAAACAACTCTATCCACAGTATCTCAAAAGGCCTGGTATATGCCTCAACATTCTTTCTGTAGGGCAAATGTTTTTCCTGACAAGCCTCCCATGCAGGTCAAATTTGTCCAATCTCTTTCTGATTCTAGACATATGCACTTTTACACCAACATTTGCAAGAGTTACCTGGTGATCCAATGATGAAGGTCTGGGGTTTTTGAAAACTTATTTTCACATTTGAACAATTATCAGTTAAATTTGCTGTGGCAGCAGGTCTAGAAACTTTGCCTGTCATTTAAAATATGTACACCACTTGTAGAGGAGTTTACTTATGGTGAAATAATTTGTTTCAAATAATTTAGAGATCTATTTAAAATCCAATGCCAGACTCATACGCATCCACAACCCATCTAAAGGCATTTGCGAGTCCTTTAGATCTTGGCATGATGACACCACACTTCAATAGCAAAGGAAACACCAGACTCTAGATATCATGTTTAAATAAGACAAGTTCCACCTGCAGGAGGCTCTAATCAAGGACACCGAATTCTGGCCACCTGATATTAATTTTATGAACTTGAAGGTGTGATACATGTAAGGGAGTTCTTAATTTTTTCATCTGTTTTTATTTTTTTGTTTAATATGAAAATGACTACAGAATGTGAATGTTATGTGTAACATTAGAGCATAATCGCCTTTGTTTGTAGGCACTGTATCAATGATGATGAAATGTTTGCTTGTTTAAATATTTGTTGACAAAAAATAAACAATTTCCATGGGAAAAACATATTTTCTCATTTGACTGTATTAGGGCAGGGTTAGAAGCATCCGACCTTATCTGTTGAGCATGGTTACATTAAGAACTAAATAAATGCAATCTCTTCAAAATATATATGCCACTAAAGTGGGCTTTTGGGACGTGTGATAAAGCTAACCTACCTTATAATATCAAAGAAAAAACATGTGACAGCATTAATGTATAAGCACCTCAAACTTATTCAAGCTATAATTCATCTATAGAGTCAAAATCTGGATCTTGGCAGCTAGAAATGCAGGCAAGGTCAAATATAACTGAGGAGACATAATCTTTAGATCACAACAGGACCAAGGCCAACAGGCAGCACTAATGTCACCCACATGAGGATCCAGGTCAAGTTCCTCCCTGTGTTGCCTATGAGGTGGGTAAAATAGACTGAACCCATAATCTAGGAAAAATATTACCTTATTAAAATTATGACTCGCGTAACAGTACCACTAAAAGCATCGTCCTGGAAAACACAAGTTACCTTTTATGCTGGGGGCACCCATCACAAGCCTTGAAACTAAACACATGTTGCCACACACAGTACCCAACTCTCATGTTCATGCTAAAACCAATTGTGTGGTTTACATCAGCAGCGTCCACACCTGAGAGTTCACTTTCATTTGAAACTCCAAACTGAATATTTACTTTTTATTCCAACAAACTCGAATTTCACTATGAAGACATACACACGTGGACAAAATTGTTGGTACCCTTCAGTCAATGAAAGAAAAACTGACAATGGTCACAGAAATAACTTTAATCTGACAAAAGTAATAATAAATAAAAATTCTATGAAATTTAACCAATGAAAG